>VZRJ01001046.1:78629-104275 GCA_013397565.1 Ptilonorhynchus violaceus
GTGTTTTTCGCCCGTCGGGGGGCGGGGGGGGGGGGGGGTGGAACTAGATGATCTTTAAGTCTGTTCCAACCTAAGCCATTCTGTGATCCTATGATTCTATCGTCTTTCCTAAGAGTCATCTTTGCAGTCAGTTTTCTGTTACTTGAACTAGCAACACTTTATTTACCTCACACTGCAGTAAATGTACTCTTCCTCACAGTGTGTTGCCATGATGATGCTCTTGGGATATAAAAAGAAGATAGCAAAAAAAGAGTAATAGATAGCTAAAAATATTTCAATGCAGTATATATTAGAAAGCTGAAAGCGAAAAGAAAAAAAAACACATTAAAATGTCAGCCTTTGTAACACCTCTATATAACAAAAGTAGTTATTGCTTTTCTACTGAGAACCATGGGCCAGACTTATCCTTAATAAAACAAGACAGCTGGAAGAAATGCAGAGTATCCGTGTGAGATTCCACCTGGTTTGAAGACTTAATTTACTAACTTAGTATATCCAAATAAATTGAAAATTATATGAATCATAATTTTTTTTCAGACAGATAATTTTTAATTTTATTAAAAAATATATGTGGTAGGAGGTTTATCATTAGGAACCTTAATTCATCTGGGATGGTTCTGAAAAAAAAAAAAAGACATATTAATTAATTTTCAAAAAGTTGGGTATTATTAGAAAGGAAGGGAGAAGAAAAATAACAGTGTACCATTTAAAAATAGCCTGCAAATGATAGACGTTCAAAGTGCATTTAAACAATTACCAATGTGAAATGAATCTAACACAGGTTGTGTAATATATGGTCTGGCAGTGCTTAGTTACTTAGTTAAGCCAATAAAATTATTGACATTTGGAAATGAAAATGAGATTTTTTTCTTCATTTACTCAAGATGTCCTTCACTTGTAGTTTTATTTATACGTATTGAAAATTTTATAATTTTCTACACTAGTTATAATTTTCTCTTTTGAGATTTAACATGTCATATGCGAAATGAATTATAAAAGGTCACATTTTAGTGCTAAATCTTGAGCAATGGTGTGAAGGAATTGAAAAAAACTGTATTCAATGTTCAAGCCTCTATAGTTTCTGTCCTTGCTACATTACCTGTGACAGAACAAGGATGTTGCCAGCAAAACAAACACACTTGTATGAAATCAGTGAGGCTGAATTTCCAGTGATCAGTCCCTCAGTTCCTGAATAATTTTATTTTCTGTTTTCTTAAATTGTCAAGATCTAATTATTTTTGGATAAAATATTATCTGAAAAGCCATCACTGTGATGTTATTAGACAAATAATGGTATTTCATTTTTGTTGTAGTGAATAGAGCCTGCCTGGATGCCAGGTGCCAACCAAAACTACTCTATCACTCCTCTTCCTCAATTGGACAGGGGACAGAAAATAAAACCAAAGGTTTGTGGGTCGAGATAAGGTTGGGGAAGTCACTCATCAGTTACTGTCATGGGCTGAACAGATACAGCTTGGGGAAAATTCATTTATTACGAATCAGATTGGACTAGGATAATGCAAAGTAAAAACAGATCTTAAAACACCTTCTCCCCAGTCCCTGCCTTCTTTCTGGGCTGAACTTCGGTCTCAATTTTCTCTACCTCCTCCCCTCCCCAAGCAGCACGGGGGTACAGGGAATGGCGGGAGCTGGGGTTTGTTCCTCACATGCTGATTCTCCTACTTCCTCCTCAGGGGGAGGACTCCTCACATTCTTTCTCTGCTCCTGCATGGGGTCCCTCCTACTGGAGACAGTCCCCCACGAACTCCTCCAACATGAATCCTTCCCACAGGCTGCAGCTCTTCTTGAACTGCTCTAGCACTGGTCCCTTCCACAGGGAAGGGAGTTTTTGAGTATTCACTTTCTTGCGAAGTGCTTGAGGCTTCTGGGAGTACTTGTGATGTGATGGCCTCCTTGTGAGGGTCGTCCTTGTTAAAGGGAATTGGAGGATGGTGAGCTTCAAGACCCAGGGCCATTCTCCTTCCTGGTCTGCTAGAGCATGACTGGTGTGATTCCCTGACACCAGGTCCAGCCAATGGCAAGGCTGAGCATGTATTCCTAGGGATACGCACACATCCACAAAAACACGCACACATCAATATAAATACAAGAATGATGCCTTTACAGGTATCACACACAAAATCAGCACTAACTTGAACACAAACAATACAAATGAACTGAATCTGTTTTTACTTGCCCTTTTCAGTATAAAAGACGAGAGAAAACACAATTAATGAGTAAGAAGGGAACAAAGCAGGCAAGCCTAGGAAATGGTGTGAAAAAAAAGGAATGAAGGAAGGGGCATAGCTGAACAAAGCAGAGGCAGAAGCAGAACTGAAGGAGAAACATCACACCAGGAGAAATCTGGGAAGACAGGTCATAGTAAAACCAGAAAATTTCCTTAACCAAGCATCCTGGTCTATTCTTAACTAGATGACCTATTCAGTTATTGAGACTCTCTCTACAGATGATGGTTCAATGGGCTCCTTTAAATTTAGTGATTGCATGGTCATACCAGCAGGAATTACTTTAAATTCTGTGGTTTGATTTTCACAGATGCATCCCTTAGTGCATCTATTTATCTTTCCTTTCTGAAATAATTTTCCCTCTTTAAATAATTTTTCTGTTTACAAGAGGCTTCAACCTTAAATTATTGCTTTACCATGTGTCAGGATTATATCCTCATCAGAGATCACTGTCTGGGAAACTAATAAAAAAAAGAATTGTGCAGCATGATGCTAGTTGAAGGTGGCCCACTTCCAAGAGTACCATAAGCTTTAGCAGATGTTGGCCAGACTGTACTAAATGTGTGTCGGCAACTTTAGGAATCTCAGAACTCTTCAGTCAGTGATCATAGACTGCTGCTTTCAAATTTTTTTTCATTTTTTTTTAAACAGATGAACACTCAGAATCATGTGAATAGCAGACAGAATATGCAAATAACAGGAACTCAAACTCATTGTGAATGATGGTACAAAGTGTCAGAAAGCAGAGAGGACCAGCTGCTCCCTAATGGATGGGAAGTCAAGCGTAATAACATGCCAGCAGGGCAGGAGTCTTGACATCCAGAGTACTGTCCTAAAGTATCCAACCAGGGGGAGCAAAGCAGAACCAGATTCAGAGATAGAAAAAACCAGATTTTTAAAATACCACCTTGGGCTCGCATCTTCTCTGTACTCTAAATGCCAGTTTTTGGAATTCTTATATTCTAAACCCAGAGGTGCTAGATATCCTTGTTGATGTTACTAGCACAACTCCTTATCACTGCCATGATGTCAGTAACAAGTGCATGAAAACTGTGCTGTAAGGGACACCCTACCTATCTTTTAATAAAATAGTTTGAAAAGCACCTGCAGTAGAATATTACAGACTTCTTAATGAAGCTGACATTAAAAAAAAAATACTTGCAAATCTGCAGAAAATATATAAACTTTTAAAAAAAAATTAAATTACCCCAACCCTCCCCAAAAAACCCACAAAAAACCAGCAAAACCCAACCCCAAACCTCAATTAATGTTATATTTAGTTTTTTAATATACAGTAAGGAATTCAAGATCTATGTTACAATCCTTACATGGAAACTTCTGTAAGGATTTACATTGCTAAAATGCTGCTACATGAATGAAGAGGCAAACTCCCCAACTAGTAATTTTTAAAGGCATTAAAAAATTTGTTTCCTTGCTCTACCGCTGTAGGGTAGACCCACGACAACCACTCAAAAAAGCAACTCAAAATCAATTGCAATAAATAATTTGTCCCTGTTCTGTATCTATTTTATTTCTGTCTCTTGATACGAACCCTTTTTCCCTAACTGTTAATATGATATTCACTGTAGCGGTATTTTAGTATTTGAAGATATTTTACCATTATAAGAACTGTTATTTAGGAAAATGCTTTTCGTAGTAAGGAATTATGTATGACTCATTGGGTAACAGATCAGAGGACACATTAGAAAGACTCTAGCATCTAAATATCGAGAAATAATGGGATATAAAATTATCTTTTTAATCCTTTAAAAACCCCTCTAATTCATTGTCTCCTGTGTATAATTTGTAGCACTGGATCCTAGATTATGTATGCATAATTTAAAAAAAAATCACCTGAAACTGCTCATCAAATGTTACAATTGTTCATTAAGTATTAGCTAACCATAGGATGAAGTAATGATTAAAATTATAGCTTGAATTAAATGTGTAAATCTAAGGAATTACTTCTTAAATTTCATATTTTTTCCCATGAACTTATTTCTGTACTGTTTTTAATGAAAACCCCTGCTATTTTGGATTACATTATCTGTGATTTCTAGAAGTGACCTGTCTAAAGCTTAGGTAGTCATAAGATTGCTTTTAGTTAGGGGAATGAAATAGATGCCTCCAGCAGAAGATTCTTCTTGCTGTAATCCAACACACATAAATAACACCTTAGAGGCACCCATTTCTCTTCTGACTGCAAAAGGAGACGTGGATGACTTAGGATCAGACACAAAATTTTCCTATTTCTGAAGCTAAGGAGACAGACCAAAAAAGTACTCTCTTAGAGGTAAAATAAAATAAAACAATGGTTGTATATGTGTTTGTAGGAGTGTCAAAAACTCAAAGTTTTGCGTGCTTGTAACTGGAAGCATTTTGAAGAGGAAATGTTCATGCTGGAACAGCCTTCCAGTAAATTTAACAGAGAGCTTGTTGAGGACATGTATCTTTTTAGGAGAGTTAAAGAAACGTATCATTACTATTCATTTTAATAGCGGGCTGAAACCATTGCTTGAGAGATTATTCCAGGCCCATTTCCTACAATTTCAGTAAGCTGCTCTGGCATTTTAAGCTATATTTCCAATTACATCAAGAATAACTTAAGTCTAGAACTGCTGAGCAGTAGGCAGCTCAATCATGCATAAAAACTTCCCTTATTCACACTTATTCTCTCAGTTTTCACCAATAGTCCTACAGTGTGCTACATGGAAAATAATTATGGACTGGTTTCTGCAGTAAAACTTCTTTAGGGAAAGGTATTCTTTCATCTCTGTGATTAGTAACCTTATGCAAATTGCAAGTGACCTGATTAATATTTTTGCATCTCTATGAAGAGTTTCCAAGCTTCTAACTTGCTATGAAATATGTTGAAATTTTCTAAGACAATAATGGCTAGCATTTGGGAAAAAAGTTGTGCTTAAGCTCCTGCAAGGAGAACTATCTCCATAAGATATGCTTGATCAACTTAGTGAACACACTTGTACTTCTAATTAAAGTACAGGACAGGAACAATGAAAGCAAGACATCAATTGTTTTTTATATATGGTGGTGTTTCTCACTATTTCTAATAAACAACAATAATAAAGCTCAATAAACTGTGAGCTTTGCTCACAAATACTATGATGTTGTTTTCACAGCAAGTGATTTCATTACGACTTTTTAAACATTAATAGAAACCTTGGACAAGGAGCTTGATACTAAATGCTACTAAGCATTGAGTAAAATGCCAAACTTGCCTTTTCTCTTTTTCTTTTTTTTATATCCATTTCAGAAAACAGAAATTGATTTATTTTACCTGAAAAAAAGAGATTGAAGGTCAAAATTAAGCAGTTTTCAGGGGGAGTTTTAATTAGATAAGGTTAAAGCCCCACAGAGCTTCTGTCTTCTGTCTTTAATTCCCAATCTGTGAAAACCTTCTGAACTTCCCTGCTGCTTTATTCAGATGTAATCAGCACCCTTCAATGAAACTCTAATTTAAAGAGAATTCATTATAGTAGATGACTTATTTAAATAGGTGGAAAAGGAATGTCTCTGAGCAGAGAACTGCATGTTCTATAATGAAGGTAAGGTCTTATAAGTAAACTGTGTCAACACTTTTCACCATTGAAGGCAATTTATATCTCTATATAGATATATCTCGATATAAAGATACATATATGCCCATATAAATAAAACTTATGATGAAATCTCCCAAAGTGTTTTGCAAAACATATTAGGAGTGTCCCTTGAATATTTGAATGTAAATGAATATTATTTTATTTTATTACCTTTTATTTTCCAGAGGAATATTATATATAATGAACCCAAATCCACCTCAATTGCTTATAGTTATGTAGTGAGTCAAAAACAGATATGAAACAAAAAAGCCTGTGTTTTTTAACTCACACTCCCTGACTGTAATTAACAGAATACAACAAAGCTGATTTTTAATTACTTTATACTTCATGTAGTCATGTAGTCATGTACTCATGCACTGTAGCTGCAAACCTTTGATACAATTTTTGATTTGATAGCACTCTAAAATGTATTTTCAGTTCACTGTACTGCTGTCTAAAAATACTGAATACCTTGGATAAAAATACTAAAGCATAATTTCAAAACTTAATGATGACAAACATTTACATTTAAAGCTACAGGACAATGGAAAAACACATCGTCCTACTTCTAACAGGGATATCAGTATTAAAATATATTAAATAAGGCAATGTCTGTAGGAAAATACATACTCCCTCACTAGACCAGCTGTATATTCAGAAAAACTGAGATGATTTCAGGCATGCAAATCAATTTTTAGGGTTGAAATAGAAGAGCAACAAACTTGAAATGATGTGTGAGCTGAGAAGGATTTGTTCTGAGTCTAACTTAAAAGTATAGTAAGAATTGAGATAGTTTGATGGAACAGTTAATTCATGGCCATGCAAAGGAAAAAAATTGTTCCAATTCAAAAGATGAGGATATCATTATCTCTCATGTAAGATTATGTAAATAGTAGTAGATTATGGCACCAGTGGCATGCACAGTATACTGTAAAGTACAAACCCAGTGCCACTAAGATCACATTTACCCATTTGGTTTATAAATATAGTTTCTTCTCTGTCTTTGTGCCTCTTGAACATATAGCAACCAAAGTCAGATACTGAGTGACGTCTTTGTAAGAAAAAATCTTTAATTTATGATTGCATGCTGGAGAACTTACTGGGGTATTTTAGACTTAATTATGCGGGGTAAATTATTACTACTTCACTGTATACAATGTATTTTGTGGACTAGCATGATAATTCTGTACTATATATTCATTCCCTCCAGTATAAGACAGAATAAGGGTAACTGTTTTCCTGAACATAGATCTTTCCATAACTGAATTGTCTCCTCAACTCCAAGACTACATTGGTGACAAAACCAGTAAGAGGTAAATGGAGATGGCTGAGGGACTGTGAGATGAAGGAACAGTGCTGAAGTTTATTTCAGCTACAAATAATTCATTTCAGCATGTCCTGCTCTTTATTAATTTTCTTACATTTGATCTTAGAGAATCTTACTATTACAGCTGTAAGACTCTATAGAGAATCTGAACAATTTCTTGCTCTTATATTTGTTCTTCCTGAGGATTCTCTATCTGATATCTAATCTGAGAAAAGAATTTTAAAATACAATTTTAACATGTGGATTCTTGGCGACAGTAACATCAGCTCCAGTTTTTGATGCCTGTAATTCATGCTGTGTGATAGGACACATTTTCAAATGTCAAAGGCAGTGCCTTCAAAAAAGTTTGTACAGACTTTGCACACCTAGGCAGAGAGAACCTGGAAGTGTAAGCTTACGTGAAAAAAGTGTGTCTGCTCGTTTGAGGGCATCTGATCAAAGGAGCCACAAACCAGAACCTGCAGAGACAAACCAGCCTGACACATGATAAGGGAGACCATGCTAAGAGCAAGCCTGGTCAGTGGCATGAATTGCTAAGAGTATGTGGGATGTGAAAGTGTTTTTCCAAAAGAGGGGATGTGGAAAGGGGAGGAGACAAATAACCAGAAACAAACCGAGTGAGTCACACTAACTGATAGGCTCTCAAGGATCTACAGGCAAATCAGCACTCTGCAACTGATAATAGTGCAAACCTGGAGGTCCTACACGTTGGAAGGAGTCAGTGGCACCGTGCCAAATGGTGCAACAGTGTGTAGGGGACGGGGGAGCAGGGAAGAACAGAAAAAGGCATAGTCAAAAAAGGGTATAAAAGAGGCCAGATATGTTTAAAACCTGGCCAGTGAGTATGTTCTTTTGGCTGAGCCCTGCACCTGATAGATGAAGTCTGTCCTGTCTCCTTATATCTTACTACGCCTTATCTCAACTCTTTCTCTGTGTAGTCTCACTCTCTATCCCATGTGTGTGTCCTGCAAGAACTCAATACCATCTGCTCATGAGGCCTGTGTGTGAGTGAAATGTGGTGCCAGGCACTGGAGTCAGACTTTGGCTGAGGGCTCCCCTGAGCTATGGTGTCAGCTCCTAGAGCCAGTGGGGTCTCCATGTCAGCAATTGGAGTGAGTGGCGGTCTTTAGACCCCAGACACTGGGATGGGAATTTTCTGTGTCCCAAAAACCAGATACTGAGGGGACCAGGATGAGTGAGGTGAGTGAGGGACCTAGCACAGACCATAGTCCTGGTTCCACCTGCTGGGCAGTGACTGCCTGCATCTTCCCAAAACTGTGTGTGTGATGTGTGTATTCACAAACAAACTTCAGGTTGTACTTGCTGGAGAGTAGACAGTTTGAGTCTCAACAGGGATCTCAGGTGCTGGCAGAGTCTGTGCTGGTACTTGCAGGGAGACTCAGAAGTCTGTGTGTCCCTGTGCCCATGAGACAAGTGTGTGACTGCTGCATGTTTGTTGCAAGCACTGAGCTGGACCAGCTGGAGAGTAGGAACCTGTGGGGTGGGTAAGAGGGGCAGGAATCTGGGCAGGTGTGCCAAGTAGTCAGAGGGTCTGTGCTGGTACTCAGGAATTCACAAATATGTGTGCTTGTGATCCTGGAAAATTTACTACTGGTTGAACTTGCAACCAGGAAAGTGGCAGCTCTGTCCCTTAGCCTGGGCAAAGACCCCAGGTTCTTGGGCACTGGGCTGGGCAGGAGGGACTCCTGGCACAAGCAAATGGAGGAGGCAAACTCTCATTCCTTCACATGTGAAAATCTGTACATAATTTAGCCAAATTAATTGCTTCAAGGATCTTAAAATTGAGGTTTATCACATAGCATCTTGTATCCTGAGACACAACTTCTTTCAGAATACATTTTAATTCTCGGTGAAACCAAAATTTTGGAACTCTGAATGTTTTTAAAGATACTTCAATAGCAAAAAAATCACATCTGCCTCTACCTGAAGTCTGATCCCTAGTCATCTGTGTGGATTTTAATTACTGGTTGGCAGCCATGCTAGGCAAATTTGAGCTGTTACTTTATTTTTAATTAAGTTGGGAAGATTCCCTAATCAGCCTTCTAAAATGACACCAAAGCTTGCATATATATATATAGGTAAATATATATATATATTTCTTTAATTCTTCTGTCCATAATTCCTTAAAGCCTAGGAATATGTAGAGTCCACTTTTCTTTTTACATATTATGGAATTATTTTGCTGAATTTATTTACATTTTTTGACATTTTTTATTAGACTTTGTAAAGTATAATTTATTGCACACAGTACTCAGAGAAGAATACATTTTATCTATTTACAGATATTTTAAATTAGGTAGGACTTTACTGATGACAACAAGCCTGTTTAAAGAATCCAAAATGTGTGGCTTGCAGTGAAAAACTAATCCATTTTCTTGATTTGAAATATACAATTATAATTCCTCCACAATGGAAATAAGTCATTTGCCTTAGAGCTCATTTGTTTTGAATGCATGGTGGTTTTTGAGGACTTTGAGTATATTTTATATACTTACAGAGAAGATAGTAAACATCAAGCCAGTGAACTGGAAAATCAGAATAACTACAGTACTTAGAGTCTAATATTACTGCCCAGTGGGATTTTTATTAGCCACTAGCTGTAAGAAAAACTACCGAAATATGATTTATAGTATACATAATTTTAAGCATTCAATAGTATTCTATGACCATCAAGGGTCTTAATTTTCACATAGCTGCACATTGGTACTCAAAATTTTGTCCTGTAAAAACAAATCAACAGGCTGAAAATTAGTTTCCATGGATTGAAAATGGTTCAATTAGTCTGAAGGAATTGATTCACAGAAGTCAGGGACATAAGCATTCAAACGAGTTTAATCAAATGCTTAATCAATAATAATGTTGAATTTTAAGCTGACATCAGGTGATTAAAATGAACATTGCTACAGGAGGTACACAGTTATGAATCATTTGCCACTTGAAACACAAACTGCAACTCATTCTGAGTCTAAGTCTGACAAGGGATTTTAGACGTTGCTCCACTTGATGCGTGGGTAACTATTACTTATGCCCTCTATTTGTTGCATACTTAGTGAGATTAAAACTTAATTCAGACTAAATTTTTATCTTCCTAGGTGCCATTTTCCCACAGTAATTACAGAAGAATTCAGATTCACTATTCTTAAAGGTGGCAAATAATCTATTTCATGAAAATAGAGCTCCACACAGAAGCATGTTCAGCTATTTAAATATCTTAGGTCTAAATTCCTACGTCTTGCTTGTGCACTTGTAATGCCCCCATTCTGCTGTTGTCTTTCTATTCTGCTGTTAAAATAAGCTTGAAAACATTGGCAGGTTCTTGGAATTAAGCTTTTAAATACCAATTAACTTCTGACCATGTAGGGTTACACACTAACCCATCATTTAGAATCTTATAGATTCTAAAATGCTGAAATAAGCCTAAAGTAGAATATCAAGAGAATAGAATGGTAAAACTAGGATTAGCCTTTTCAGACTAGTGTCATATATTTCATGTAATTGTAAGCTGGGCTCTTAAAAGGAAAATGTTTTCCAAACCGTGCCTTTAAGCAATCAAAGTTAACCACAAATAATAATAAAAAAAAAAGACAGAATATTCTTATTCAAAAGCATTTTCATTGGCTTAACATCATTTAATATTTGGGATATTTTCTATATAGATGCATCCTTTCTCATTACCAGAGCCTTGTACCTGTACTCATGTTGAATGTCTGCAATTGACAAAGGAAAAAAAAAAGAAATGAAAAGCACAAGAGTCTACTCACTAGGGAGCTGGGAACTGAGACACAATGACTGCCAAGAGACACAGTGACTGCCAAGCAGGAATACTCTCAGAATAAGCAGAGACGTGTGCCCAGTTTCTTATTGGAAACCGATGGCGGGGAATGCCAGCACACCAAAAGTACTAAAAATAGATCATGCAAAGAGAGCTAGGTTGTCCATACAAATTTGGTCCAAACAAGGTAACTTCGAAGTCCCAGGCAGCTCAGCCGACACAGGACACAGTCCAATTCATGCGATTTGTAAATTAACAGAGACTCAAGAGGGACTTCCAAGGGGTGGTGTAATCACTGGATCTTGGGCTGCAGGATGAACCTGACACTCTTAGGCAGGAGCTGGGAATAATTTCACCTGCAGGAGGTGTGCTCTGGTCAAGCTGCTAAGCCACAAAAGGAAGAAGACAAGGGAAGAGGTGAGAAGAGCATGCTGCATCAAGGAAGATACATGGGAAAGTGAAAGAATCTTTGCAGAGATCTGGCACGGTCCTGAGCCTAAGCCCCATGGCAAACAGAAGGAGGAATGTTCAAAAGCTGTGCTTGAGCAGGACCATGATTTTCAGGACCATGGCAGCTGGAAATTTGGAACACTTAAAGCTCAATGAAAGGGGAAAAGTCCAGGTGGTATGTCCTGAACCATACTGTTAAAGGGAAAGGAAACAAAAGCACATACATCCTGCATGTCAACTCCTGGCTGCAGAGTTGTCATGTTTGGCTCCTATAACTACAAACCCACTTCAAGGAATAAGAGCTGCTAAAGATAAAGAAGATCAGCTGATAAAGTGGGGCATCACGGCTACCTGTGGCTAACTCAATGAGGAGAACTTTAAGCAAGATTCGTCAGAGAAAGGAGACCAAAGCCTGAAGATAAGTAGGAGAATGTGCATGGGAAAGGGCAGTGGGGGAGATAATCACATTTCCCTTGAAACAGTGAAGTGACTCTACATCCATCTGAAGTGCCTTTGTTCTAGTGTGTATGGTATAGGATAGAAACAATGCCAATAAGAATTGTAAATATATAGTAGTGTATTATGAAGAACTGAAGTATTGTGATGTACGGATAGTAGAATTTTAAAAAAAGATAGGCAGAGAAAGTGACAAGGCATGTAAGGGGTGGCTGAATGCAGGTCCTGGACATCCATACTTCAGATGCTGCTGTACTTGTCCTGCAGCTGATAAATACAGAATATCTGTCTCATTATAATGATACTAAATGGCAGCTGTGACTATAGTGACATGATAATAGAGCTTGAAGATCCTAAGGAAAGACAAGAAGGTAAGTAGCAAGGAATTTGGACTTCAGGAGAAAAGACTTATTCAGGAAGCTGGCATATAAAGTTTTGCTTTCCCAAATTATCTGATTTCATACAGTGAATTTTCATTTGTACATTATTATAGATTGAGGAGAAGGAATATATAGTCTAGAAATTGGACCGGAGTGAAGAATTACTGAAGAATAGCACAAAGATCCATTCCTTTTCAAGTATGTCGTCTTCTTTAAAGGACAACCTTAAACATTTAAACAAAAATGTGACAAAGTTTTAGGTTCTTAAAAGAAGAAAAGTTATAAAACCAAGTGATGGATAACATCTATAGAAACGAGAAAGAAACTGTAGACTATATCAAGACTGAAAGGACAGAAAGGATGGTAATAAAACAGACAATTCAAAGGGTTTAACAAATAAGATTGGTAACTTCATGTTCAGCACACAAAACTAACAAAACTATGTCCAAGACACATTACAAATGTTTTTAAGATGAAAAATATCACAATCCTTCAGCTAACAAGTTTTAGTAATGAGAAGATTCAGCAATACCACTATACTTGGAAAGCATATTAAAATTAATTTTATTCTCTTTAGAGATGTGTGCTGTTTTAAAATAGCTCTGATTGTCCAGATATTCACTTTGAAAACCCATTCCCATTTTCATCCTTCTACTGTTTTCTGAAACTCCCTATACATTCATGAAGTTATGAAAGGAGATTAGGTAGTTTATATAATACCTACTATTTGCTTTTCTTTAATGTTTTTAAATATTTTTAGTCAATTACTGGGGGAATGGATACAGAAATACAGTATTCCTAACAGTCTTTTCAAACTTTTTGGATTACTGAAGGTCAAAGCAACACAAAAAGTTGATGTATCTAAACTGAAAATAAATTCAAAATTCAGTTCAGGAACATTCTAAAGATGTTATTTCATTAATTTCTTGGTGATTGATGAGTAGATTTTTTTTTTTCCTACTTAAATTTCTCAGTGAACATGCTGCCTGAATGTCTGAAAAAAGCTGGTTTGGCTTATACTTGCAGTTTTATCTTTATGGAACTCCAATTCACTAATCTTCTCTTACAAGTGTGAATTCAAAGAATCCGGGGAGATTGGTAGAAGGCCTAATTTTGCAAGACAAATCAAGAGTTAGAGACATCTCCTGCCAGTTTATATATCATTGCTGATCTTTAAAATGGATCATTAGCTTTTTCGTTGTCTAAAGTACTTTCAGTTCCAACACTCTGTAAGCATACATAGTTAATAAATCTTTCTCTATGAATTAGCTGAGCACAAGTTCAAGTAGAAACCTTATTAACAGAACATGGCTAAGACAACATCGGCAAAAATGGTGTGTGAAAAATGCTTAGTATTTAGTAATCTGAGGCTTAACTACATTTCAAACCCTGAGTTTAAAATATCAGGATAGCTGCTTAGGTTGCCTTCTAGTTTAGCTGGCTTTGAATCTGTGTTCCACAGGACAAGCAGAGTGGTTCACAGCACTGGGACTCGCTGTATGGTCAATTGGAAGATGCCTTCGGAGAGCAATTTAGAGCACCAAAAGGAAACACCTACTTGTTCATGCACTGGGTTATTGACTATAAAAAAGCCTACATGTCTCTGTAGGCAATTTGATGCTCGTTAACAAGAGATTGGATGCTGCATTGAATCAGCCATTAGAAATGTAATCTATACATATATGGTAAAGATCACTCATCTCAGAGCTGAGTGATCTTAACATCTCTTGACCTGGCATTTAGGGCACAAAATATTTTTCTCATGACTGACTTCCTTGCAAATTAGAGTTAACTAGTTAAATTATAAGACTTTTCCATCGTAGTAGTTCAATGGAACTACTTGTGAAGAAGCTGCCTCTTTAGCCTATTGATGAGACTATTTCTTTAAGAGACTGGTACCTGTCCTCTGAAGATCTAGACCCAAATCCAGAGCACCTAGAGCTGCTTGTTAAGGACTGTGTCCAGACAGATTCTTAAGATCTCTGTATTTAGATATTCCAGGCAATGTGCTCCATGGCTTGACCTGGGATTTCTGTGGTCAATAGATTCTCATATAGTGAAGAATTAGGTGAAGAAAACAGTGAAAATGTTAGCCTTTTCTATGTCTTCTCACCAAGTGCCCTGCCCACTCAGTGTTCAGTCCATAAACACTGTCTGAAGTAAAATATACAAACCACAATTATCTCTATGCACCAGTAATTCTGGTTTTGTGTGGGCCACAAGGATATGAATCTTTCTCACAGTACTGACTTACATTCTTTGCCTCAATAAGAAGGATGGAAAAATAAATACCCCCAAACGTGTTCTACAGTTTGGAAAGGATACCCTTTAACACAAGAAATGACGAGTTTAAATGTCCCTGTATGGAGGAAGAGCTCTGTAAGAGTTCTGTCTCATATGAGAATACTTAAACAATTCAGCAACTACATATGAGTGTCTGACAGTTTCATACACCAAAATGAATACTATAATTTATTTATGACATGGTTGAAGCTTAACTAATGCATTAGTTGTTCGAAGAATTAAAGTAGAATTTTGCCTCTTCTGGTGTATCTTTGAATCAAAGTTGCTTTTAGTCATCCACTGACATGAAAAGGAATGTTTATGAGCATGTCTACTAAAATGTGATGTGGTGCCTAGAGAACTTAGCCTAAGAAGACTAAAAAATATTATATGCATCAAAGACTAGGAAGCCACAGATAATAGAAAACCTAAAAAACACATTTTGCCTTAACTGGCAAGATAAAATATAAGAGGGCTGAATTCTTCCTATAAAGTCTATCTCTTTCTAGTTCAATATATAATAAGTTATTTATACAAAATGGAAGAAATGTATATTCTCTTAGGACACCTGGTGGAAAGCAACCTTTAGGTGATCAGTAGAATGTGATCTTTGATAGTCTCTTTTAATACAAATTGAGTTTCTATTCTGAATTAAGAAGAGAATGGCTTTGAAACCATCCCACTGAAATAATGAGGTTAAAGTTATTAATTGTGTTTTCTTCCCTTTAGTGTAACAAGTGTACACTTGTTAATGTATTTAAACAGTGTAACAAGCACTGTTTAAATACATTAGAAAGGAAAATAATATATACTATCTTTGTGAAAACTGTCCTTCATTTACCTAAAGATTTGACATATGAATTTCCACAGAAATTATTTTTAAATGTGCAAGAAGCTAAATGTCCTAAATACATTTCTAATATATTCAGTGTCTCTGAAACTGGTCATAGATTTTGTTGCCAGCTGTGAGTGGCATGATGTTTAGTGGTTTAGTGCATTATCTGATAACAGTGGAAGACTAGTGTAGAAAATGAAACTATGTATATTCAAAATCAGTTTAAATAAATTATGTTGCTCACAGAGAAAAAATTATCTGATAAATTATCATGTATCAACAAAGAAAACAAAACAACCCCAGCAAAACATAGCACACAAAACATGGAATATTACTGATATCACCTTGAAAGAAAGATGATAGAAAAATCCCTTCTTTGGTCTCATGTCAAATTAATTACTAATTGTGCTTCCTTGCAGAGCAGGATGGGCAACTAATGTTTTAATGGCTTCAGCCACTGTAGAGGTGAACAGCAGGAAGTAAATGAATCAAAATCCACAAGAACATAAAATACGTGTTCCTCTTTTTCTAGAATATGAGACCCTTCACTAAGTAATTGCTGCACCACAATGACTTTCTCAACCTGTTTGGTTACAGAAAGGGAAATCTGTGAATGGGTGTTAAGCTTTGTACTGATACAAAATACCAAGCAACAGAGATTATACCTAAAATTCTGAGCAAACATTGCAAAAAAATATTACCCCTGAATTAATGAAATTTAGCATTTATTTAAATGGAATTGTGTGTTCTGCTCATAGGCCCAGCTCATTTACATAAAGATAGATGTCTAGAGCCACTTATAATAACCTAATGACTCAAAACATTATAGCTGTGACATGGTAAAAAGGCCTATCATACTCAAACACATACTAGAGGCCCCCCTATTTGATATACTAGCATTCAGTGCCTGAGTTTCACTAACTATATCTATATCCATCTAGGCATACCTTAATGCTTTCTGGAGCTCAGTTCCCAAGCTTTGAATTTAAGTTAGCAGTAATTTCCTGCTTGACAGGACTTTTCTAAGGAAAATTACAGATGCATGAGTATTCAAATCATATGGTGTATGAGATTAATAATTTGTTATGATAATATGAATAATCAGGTCATTTACAGCTTGTACCTATTTTTCAGCATTGATTCGAGCCCAGTTTTGCTTAAAAAATTACACTTTAAAAATATTCTGAAAAATTTGAACCTAGTTATGAGCCTTATTACCCTAGTTAATTTTGAAAATCATTAATCAATTCTAAATATATATTTTCAAAAATTGCCTAAGCTATTAAAATGTTTCTGAGATAAAAAATGCATTTTTTTCTCATAACAGCTTGCTATTGTTCTTCCCATAGCAATCTGCTTTTTATGTTCTTACTCTGCTTTGCAGTTGATAATTCAAAATTAGGTTTAACTTCTAAATATCTTGCTTGTGTGAAGAATTTGTTAAAAATCGAGGGAAAAACTTCTTTGTTCAGGCTCATGAATTTTAAGGAAAACAATTTTTATTACCTGGCCCTTTGTTTCTAAATGAAGAGTTACTAGTACATGTGTGCTTTACCTCCATCAGTAAGGCTTTACTTAGATTTTGCAGAATTTGAAATAAATTGATCATTGATACTTGGCTCATTTGCTAAGGACTGGATGTAGGAGTACAGGCAGAGATCTTTTTTTTAATACGTGATACACCATCTAATATTAAGTATGTTCTCAGAAATACAAAAACTTAAGGAAGATTGTGACAACTGTTCTCCTGCTATCTTATCAATGCAGAGAAAGTGTTAAGGTAAAAACCCACATATTTTGAACCGCACTTTATCTACTACGTTTTGTAAACTAACAGTTATTTGCACTTTATTCATCATGTTTTTCAGTTATTTTCCCCTAAAATAAGCACAAGAGAAATTAATTAAAATTTTTTAATGAAAATTATAGTTCAAACTGATATGCTTCCTTTATTTTGAACCTGGGCCAAACGTTGGACTGAAAAAAATAAATGCAACTACTCCAGTTGGGAATTTTTGTAATAGCTTTATCTGTGGGCTGTAACTTCCAGTGTATGAGCCAAGTTAAAGTAGAAAGAATTGAAAATTAATCTCCTGCTAGTTCCTTGTTTCCTTTCCTCCAGCTCAATTTTCACTATTGAGTGTTCAACAGCCAGGACTAACCACAAAGGCTGATTTCCTCTCTGTTATCCAATCATACTCGTTCAACAAGAAAAATAACTATGTAGTCCCTTATAATCACATTGCCGCCTTCTGCTTCTCCTTGTGTACTTGGTTGGATTACTCTTTTCTATCACCTTTGTTTATAATCTTGTCTTTTGTGGATTTTTATTTTGCAGTTATTGAAAGAAACATTTTGAAGAAATATCTCTTTTAAGAGTTTTTTTTAATTAAAAAGTATGATCCTTTTCTCTTGATTTTCAACATGGATATGTAAAGAAAATCTGTTGAACAGAGAGTTGAATCACAGTTTTGTAATTTAGTAGACATGTACTCTTAATTCAGCCTGGGCCAGTTTGTCAGGAAGGGGACAATGATACCATTGTCATATCACCCAGTTATACTCTGTGACTCTGTAGCTGCCATGTAACTAGAAGTATCTTGAGTCCAGGGTAAATATGTTTAAATCTGCTCTGTACATCAGAATGAGCAAGTAGTTAAAGAAGTCAAATTACAATCAAAATACAGATTAAAAAGTGTGAGACAGAAACTTTCTGGAGTAGTTTTCCAAAGCAGAACCAAGACCATCAAAGTTCAGCACTAATAAGATCATATAGATGCTAGTATGTTGTTCAAGACAAATAAAGAAAAAAAAAAAAACATTCATTTTAACTTTACATTTCAATAAATGACTTTTCTACATGGTTCACTCGTAGCTATAGCCAAATATAAGGAAAGCAAGAAAAACAAAAAAAAAAGAAAGGGGAAAAAATCCTTAAGACAATTCATGAAAACGTGTGTATATAATTATAAAAAGTTGATTTAAAATAGTTTGAGAAGTGGAATTAATATAAAACTTTATTTCAGGGTTAATAAATAAGGTGCACTTCACAAAATAAAAATCGTTGTAACATATTCTAAATATTTTAGCTACTATTAAAACATCAAGGAGCAATAATTCTCTGAAGTCAGCTGGGAAATCTTAAACTACCAATTTATCACTAGCAAGTAATGAACTTCATATTCACTTGATGAAGCTGCAGATTTGATAGAAGGTTTTTTTGTGGGAGGAAATGTAAACTTAAGCAAAAGAAGCAAGTTAATAATAGGAAGCATCACAAATTGTGTGAATCTCACACCTTAACATAATTGCTTTTAAAATTTAATATACAACAGACAATCTGTTATTTTATCTAGATTAAGACATCACCTCTCAAAGAAAATGGGGAGAGGATTCTTCTTCTTTATTCACTCCAAGTTTACTGTAAGAATAAATATATTTTCTGTGAACTGGTATTTCTTCAACTTCTGATTGAAAACAGATTGAAATTTTTTAGGCAAAATGTCTCTTACACGGTACAGACAACACTCCAAAACACAGCAAAACCCAAGTTTAACTGGAAAATAATTGTAGACGTCTTCCAGTTCATGCAATATAAAACTTCTTCACACCATCAGCTCAATCAGCCGCAAAGCATAAAAGTTCTTCTCCATGTTACTGCAAGTTTCTCAGCCTCAGATGCACTGCACTTTCTGCATATTTCTGATTTCAAAATACATCACCATTAAAACAACACTAAAACTATACTTTCAATTCTTTAAACTTATCAGCTATTAATACATCACAGTATGTTTTGCTACCAATTAACAATAATAGCAATAATTATTTTAGGCTTTTGTATTCACTTTAAATTTTACTGCGTGATATCTAGAATTAGAAGATCCAAAAAATACAATTTCTTTCCCTCTCCTATAATATTCTATGCTACGCCATTTAGCCTTATGATAACAAATTTGTTTCTTTTAATGTCTCTGCATCACATATTTTCCATATATAAATCAGCTTGCTCATTTATTTCAGCTTCTTCTGAGGGTCTATCTCACTTCCAGGGCTGAAATCCTTTCCATGGAATAATTTTCCAAAGTAATTTTTACATTCTGTAAAATATATACGTGGAGTGCAAAAGAAATAACTTCTTTTTTTTGCTCTATTTTAAATATAGAAAACTGAAAAATTAGTACCACTATTTCATAAATATATAATCTTCCATACTACAGTATTTTTCTCCATGGCTACACGACTTTGCAGTGTAAGCAGAAAAATTGATTGTTTTTACAGTATGCTTATACAAAGCCAACAGTCATAGGCTTTGCTCTTTTCCATTTAAGAAAATAGCAGCACTGATTAAATGGTACATTTTGAAAGTGCAAGGTTAATCCAGTGGAAATCGACATTAATGAAAAAAGTTTCAGTCTTCACGGAGCAGCTGCAGATCTAACCCTTGAAGTATGAAATTTAGATAGAAACTCAAAATGGAGAAATGTGCTAGAATATGCACAAATCACTATTAAAAATGTAACAATTATGTTTTATACATAATTAAGTTCAGCTATTAAAATATTTCTCCTTGTCTATGTGAAAAGTAATCTAATATTAAACTATTCAAGACAGGGAAAAAAACCAATGACAAATGTAGTATATAGGGTACAGCTAAACTGTATTATATCTGAAAGTCTAAATTCTAGGATCCTTATCTTTTGTGTGTGTGTAAGCTTCGTAAAAAACCATTGATTTAAAGGAGTATTTTGTCTGAGGAACAGGTCTAGGTAATGTAAGAATAGGCAATGTAAAGCTAAAAAAATATTTTCATCTTTACATTGGTGTTAATTGTAGGCGTTAGTTTGAAATAAAGTCTAAACATAATTGAGGGTTTAAATACAACTACCTCCCACTTTTCCCTGTGTTTAAGAAAAAGTTCCTTATTCAATAAGATACTTTCCTTGTAGAACATGTAAAGTTCCAGAGCTTAGAAGTAAGATGTCAATTAACTGTTTTGCTCACTTTTAGAGGGGTTTTTTTGCTGTTGTTTGAACCAGTTTATTGATTTTATTAGATTTTATTAGACTGGGCAAGTAAAAAATCTTTTGAAGCATCTACAGGTATTTCTACGATTAATTCTTCTCCTTAGTCTTGAACAGCTGGAATAAAGATGCTTCTTCAAAAACATGACGTAGAACATTTCAGCCACAGATGTAATTATTTAGTTCCTGCCTCTGAAAAATTGTTAGTCTGGCAGTCCATCTAATTGGAAAATTGAATTCTTCTGCCTTTTTACCTGAAAGAAAGTTATTACAGCTAAATCTTTGGCCAGCTTAGGTCACCATAGGTTTATAAACTCTTATGTTAATTTCTGTCATTGAAGAATATAGGGGTTTTTGTTCAAAATGAAGTAGAAATTTTCAGAACAAATTCTTGTTTTTGTAAGAACTTTTCCTCACATTTTCTATACATAGAAATGATGACTTTTTGGGTTTGCTACATATTTCCTAATTTACTTTAAATTTTTTTTTCTCTCATATATACTCTGCTTGATATAAGAATAACATATTATGTAAAATGGTGTCTTGGTCTCTTTATAACCAATTTGCAATGATGGGACAGTCTACTCATCTGCTTGATCACTTGAAATTATGCAACATTCTAGGCTGATGCAATTTATGAGCAGATTCAGGGCTTACAGCAACAGAAAATGACAAAGATGAAATAAGACTAGTCTTGGACCTAATAATGATAAACTATGGATAGAAGAGTGCCAGATATTTTCATAGCTGTACTAACTTTTCATTGTACAGGTAAGATCACACACTAAGACTCCTATCAAAGACTTAAAACTTTGTATGAGCTTCTCTAAGGAAAAAGACGGTAACAAAAACTGGTGAAGCATAAGAAGTGTCACCTGCTATTTCCAGCAGTTTTGCCAGGTCCAGTATAGACCTGGGATATAGAAATGTATAGAAACAAACTACAACTAATTAAAAAAATCTAATAATCTTTTAATTGTACATTGTTTAATATAAAAATGAGTTGGAAGTGGTGACATTGACTTAAAAGACAAGAAATTTCCTTCTCCTATGGGGCTGGATGCAAAACTTCTACTAGAAGTCACATAAGGACAATATAGGAGCGTGATTTTGTGTTGTAGCATAGTGGGGAAAAGGAAAAAAAAGTGATTATTACTGAACTAGAAGTCCTACTTCCAAAGTTTTCATTATTTTAATGGGCCATTATAACATTATGACTCATGCTACAGCCCTCATATGGACAAAGCTTTCTTAATTTTTAATTACAATTTTATCTAAAAAAGGCCTACAAGGAAAGGCAAAACAATTTCAACATTTATTCATTGTAGGTTATTCTGCATTTCTTTTCACTATAAAGTTATTCTGAATTTCTTTGTCACCATATGGAAGAAGAGAATGCATGTGTCAGCCTAATCTTAATTTCCGATTTATTCAGTCAATTCACGAATAACTGTTCTGATTCCACAACTTATCACTATGAAAAGTAATTCCAATATCACAAACAAGAAATTATGTTACTGCTCTATGACTCATTGGCATAGTGTTTGCAAGTCATCACATATTTATTTATTTCTGTTTCTACAGTGAACACTGGCAGCGTTACCAATACTGTGAGATACTACAACAGGGACACCAAAAAAAAGAGAGAAATAGGATAAGATTAGTTGAAATGTGTTTGCATCAAGTACTGCTGGTTGAAGTGCTTTCAGAACACGAAGTAGAATACGTGTAGAATCTGCGTCAGGGTGGTACTGCACCACCATGATGAGAGCAAAGACCAGCTGTGCTACCGTCATGATAACACAGCTACTCTATTTGAAGGACCCAGGCTATCGATTTTGAATTATGCTCTATTCTGTGGGCAGAGTCCTCTCTCATGCTATTGTCTAAGATGAAAAGAGAAGATACAGATTTTGGTGTTAATTTACATCCTAAAAATGAACAGGATTTAAGGTGATTTTTAGTAGTCTGAGCACAGAATTCCCTTCAAAGATTATGAAGATGTCCATATATATATATGTTACCTATCTACACATCTATGTACCTATTTTAAGTGGTTCCAAGTAATAAAAATGCTTCACTAGATCTAAGTAGTACGACTGAGACTAACAGCATCAGACTTTAATCTTAATTAATTTTAAAAATAATTTGCTAATCTGGAAAGAGAGCATTTACTCTGCAATTTAGATTTAGAACAAAGATTTGCATGGATTTATTTGTTTGCATTTTTATCATTAATTAAATATATTTTTTTAAATAATTGAGAGCAATTAGATATTTGCTTTTTAACGTATTACTTAAAATAAATAATTATTGATTATTGTAGCATTTGGGTACTGCCCAGTGTCTCAGATCGTGAAATCATGCTAAATTCTATTTAAACCTACAATATAAAAAGTAAGGAGTAAAGTTTCTTAACTATAAACAATGTTAAAGCTGAGAAATACATGGTTAAACTCAGTTCTGATTTAAGATTTGACTCTGATCATTCCCCTTAAAATAACAGGATTCCAAATTATGGCTGCAACTAATCAGCATAGCTCCAATAGTATTTTAGTGAAATATTAAGTGCAGAAGAAAGTTACACGTAGCAGCTGGTGTTTGAAGAATAAATTCTTACCCATTTGCTAGTAGCTGTTCTCAATGACACCAGTAGCTGCTACATTATAATGTGCAGTGAATTTGATAAACATTTAATACATGTATGGTGTGTTGACCTTGGCTGGATCCAGGTGCCCATCAAGCCTGTCTATCAGTCCCCTTCAACCAAACAGGAGAGAAAAAAACATAATGAAAGGCTTGTGCACAGGGTAGTGAGAAATAAACCCAAATCTTAAAATACTTTCTCCCCATCCCTCCCTTCTTCCTGAGCTTAACTTTACTCCTGTGTTCTCTACCTCCTCCCTGCACAGTGGTACAGGGCAATGGGGAAAGGGATTTGTGTTTTGCACATTGCGTCTACAATTCCTTTCTCCTCAGGGGGAGGACTCCTCACAGTCGTCCTCTGCTCCACCACAGGGTGCCTCTCATGGGAGTGAGCCCTCCATGAATTTTTCCAAGGTGAGTCCTTCCCACAGGCTGCAGTTCTTTGTGAACTGCACCAGAGTGTGTCCCCTCCATGTGATGCAGTCCTTCAGGAACAGGCTGCTCCAGTGTGGGGGTCACGAGTCTTGCCAGTAAATCCATGCCACCATGGAGTCGTCTCTCCAGGGAGCTATAGACCTTTCCAGGAGCCTGCTCCAGCACAGGCTTCCCACGGGGTCACATCCTCCTTTGTGCATCCACCTGCTCCACCATGAACCTCCATGGGCTGCAGGGGCACAGCTGCCTCACCGTGGTCTGCAGCATTGACTGCAGGGGGATCTCTTCTCAGATGCCTGGAGTACCTCTTCCCTCTCCTTCTTCACTGACCTTGGTGTCTACAGAGTTTCTTACTCCTTTCTTCTGACTGCTGTTGTACAGCAGTTTTTTCCTCTTTTAAAATGTGTTATCACAGTGTGAAAATGAAGATGTTATTTTTATGATCCTACTCATGCATAAAACCAACAGTTTCGTTTGGTCATCAACTTTATTTAAAGCAAATCTATATAGTTACAGAGCATTTTAAATTTACCAGGAAATAAATAACTTTCATATTAAACTTGTTTCTAAGTTTACAAGCCTTTTCTCTTTTGCTAAAATTATGAGAAGTCATTGTTACAAGTTTGGATTTTCATCATTTTGGTATTGATTGCATTTTCCTTTCCTTTTCCCTTTTATTCTTCTTCAAATACTTATTTTTATACCTTTATATTCAGGAAAATTTCTTTTTATTCAAATTGAGTAAGGACGATTGCACCCTGCACAACTTTAATTATTTGTTATGTTGTCAACATTTATACACTATTTTTTTCCTTTCTTTTTTTTAAATTGGAATAGCCGTCTTTTCTGGTATTCAATAGCATTCTTTTTTCCTGTACGGTGCATAGTAAAGTTGCAGTCCTGCCATCAGTAGTACTGCAAATATTTCTTAGAAAATCTGTTTATTTTGACAGTCTATGTCTATGTTGCCAAATAAAAGAAGATTAGAGTTTATTAGCTGACCTGCAGACTGGCTTTCACAGGCTGGTTTCTCTTGACCCCGCTGAAGCTCTAGTGAAGACAAACCATGTCGTGTTTTTTCTCAGTCCCTGATCTCCTCTTACTCCCAGTTGTGCAACTTTTTCCTTGAGGTGCTTTCATTTCCGTGTGTCCAAACCATAGCCAGGGGGAAAGCCAACAATTAAAGACTGTGGATGAACAGGCATCTCATCCTCTGAGTTGTTCCTGGTCTTTTATTATTTGGCAGTGCAGTTATTACTTGGCAGTGTAGATAGACCTGGTGGGACTCTTTTACTGACAGCTCTGACAGGTCAGTGCTTATATCTGTCCTCATTGAAGAGAAAAATAAATGGAATACATATTCTGAAGCCATTTGTGACCCAGTGTTTCAAGCAGTCATCCTTTCTGTCTGTGCCTCTGCCATCCAGCCTGCATTCAACCAATCCCACCAAGATGAGAGCTCTGGGATGTTTTGTTATTAAAGCCAAATAAAAGCAGAGTACTTTAAGCTGTGTTAGATCACATTTGATAAACTGATTTTTTCAGCTATTGACATTTAAAATATTTATGATTGGAAAGGATTATTTAAAGTTTTATTAATTTATCTACAATGAATTAGGTGGTTCAGCACACAGGAAGGAAGAATACACTGTTACCTGTGTGAAGGTAAAAGCATTTCAGATAAAGTGGTTTGCTAAAAGAGTACTTACAATTTTATACCATTTTTCACCAAAAGGTTTTGTTGTGTATTCTCTGTCAAAGAAATAGCTACTGAAGTAAAATACATTACTCAGCAAATTTCATACACTCTTTAGTGCTAAATAGACACTGTATGGCTGTAGGTTATTTTCCATCAACACATTTTGTATTCCAAGTGACAGCTTTTAGTTTTTATTAAGATGTCAGGTTTCATTTTTAAACTATTTGACAACCTTGACATTAACATTAACCGGAAAGAATATAAAACATGATGCTTGTCCACTTACAGAACACTTGACTCAGGCCATAGACAGTGTCAGATGAATCAGAAAAAAATTAAACAGATATTTTTGGTGGTGTGGTCATTCTTTTTCCCTTTCCTTTCCTTTCCTTTCCTTTCCTTTCCTTTCCTTTCCTTTCCTTTCCTTTCCTTTCCTTTCCTTTCCTTTCCTTTCCTTTCCTTTCCTTTCCTTTCCT
>VZRJ01001046.1:104377-223143 GCA_013397565.1 Ptilonorhynchus violaceus
TCCCCTCCACACCCCTCCCCTCTACTGTCCTCCCCTGTCCTGTCCTGTCCTGTCCTCTCATCCCCTCTCCTCTCATCTCCTCTCCTTTCCTCTCCTCTTCTTATTAGATGGAATAACTGTGTACTTGGACAGATGCCATACCATTTCATTAAGCAGCTACTTGTACTACTACTCCTTAAAACATTGTGACAGCTATATACAGCAGAAAATATTTTGGAAAGTTGTAATGAAAGAATAAACTGAAGTTGAAGTAGAAATAGTTTCTTTAAACTTTTTAAGCAGAGCTAGTAAAAGCATGACTGCAAATTTGGAAAAAAACATTTGCATTTCAAAAGAAAGACAAAGTATAAAAATACATACATACAATAAATTACAGGAAAAAATATTTCAGGGAGATCTTTCCATTTTAGTTTTTCTATATCAAAATCTGTCTTTTCAGCACTTTCCCTTCATTTTCCCGCTTTCTGATCATTTCCTTCACAATTCAGATACCTTTTCTCCCCTCAGTTTATCCTCTCAGAAGTTACTTTCTGAAATTCCTCAACTTTCTGGAAGTCCTCTTATGTACCCAGCTTGTTTTCACTTTGCTGCTGTCCTGCTCTCATAAAAGTATATATTAATCATCAGTTCACCACTTTTGTCATATGACTCCTAGTGATGCATCCTAGATGATTTGGTTTGAAGCCAAATTTTCAGGTCGAAAAGACTGACAGCAGGGAGGCTGTTCATTTGCAGAGCACATACCAGGTGTAATGAGCTTCCAGCAGCCAGGAGGCAAAGAAAGTTGCATTCACTCCAGGCAAAAATTCTATCCTACTTTTTCTGCCAGGACAGAATGGACAGTCTTGCTGTCTTGCTGGACACCAGTTGGTCTATCTGACTCTACAAAAAGAAAATTAAAAAAAAAAAAAGAAAAGCTAAAAGTCATCTATCACCTCTGGGTCCCCAGAAGTGAGCTGAAACGCATAAGATTCTGTTCTTTTACATACTGAATTTTTTTGCATGTTTTGGAAGGTAGATTGGTAAATTTAAAGCAATTGAAGAAATAATTCTTCAGTTTTGCCTTTTATATAGAGTGGAATGAGATATGCACTCCATAGGACAATTTATCTGTAGAGTTAGATAGGTAACTAGGATGGATCAGACTGAATTTCCCCTACGGATGCCTATTTTTCTCAATTGAATACAAAAGAAGGCAGGAGCAGCAAATATTGCTGTTTGTCTCTTAGAATCAAGACACATGTTCCAACTGAATATAGAGGTATATGCATCAGTTAAGGAATTAGAATTCACTGTGATAGAAGTGTTTAGATGACTGATAATTCAGTCCAGTTTCCAACTTCAAAACAGCACTGCTTGACTAATGTTGACAGTAGGCATCACCCATTACCGATTGTTATCTCTATCTGTTTGAAGCAAACATTCTTTGATGACCACCTAAGAGCACGCAGTGCCATGGGGCTGATGTTGTGTAGTTACTGCTGATGGATATGGACCTTGCCATGATCTTAGTCACTGTGCTGGTTTTGTCAAGGAAGAGTTAATTTTCTTCACAGTAGTCAGTGTGGGGCTGTGTTTTGGATTTGTGCTGAACACAGTGATGATAACACACCCATGCTTTAGTGATTGCTGAGCAGTGCTTATACAGAGTTAAGGTCTTTTCTGCTTCTCACAGCACCCCACTGGTGAGTAGGCTGGGGTTGCACCCCCAACCATCCAAAGGGATATCCCTCTGGTACCATATGATGTCATGCTTACATGTGATATGAGCCCTGCTTTCCTGGAGATGGCTGAACACCTGCCTGCCAATAGGAAAGAGTGAATGAATTCCTTGTTTTTCTTTGCTTGCATGTGTGTGGTTTTTGCTTTACTTATTAAACTTCCTTTATCTTAACTGACGAGCATTCTTACGTCTACCCTTCCCATTCTCTCTCCGGTTCCAGAAGGAGAGAGTGAGTGGCTGTGTGCTGCTGAGTTGACGGCTGGGGTTAGACCATGACAGTCACCAAATGCAAACTGGCCAGATGTAAGAGTTCTTTGATGAGATTAAAAAAAAAAATGAGGTGATCAAACTCTTCCCCATCACTCTCATCACTGTTATTTTACGTTCCTTCCCTAAAAGAAAGGGAGGAAACATATTTATTCCTAACGTAGTTCAGAATTTGTTAGGAATCCTTCCTAGTTCGTCTGCATCTCTTGTTTCCATCTTTCAGGTTTCACTGCTTGCACGTTTTCCAGTTCTCCTTTCGAGCAAATATACCACAGTTTTTGTTTTGCTCCATTGCCTTTATATGTTACTTAAATACTTAAGCTTAACTATGTTACAAACTGTCAATGCATTGCTGCTGGACATTCTAATTTGGTGTGCATATTTCAGGGTTCAGGGCAAGTAGACACTATTTATGCTTTGCTTAGTTTGCAATCTGTTCTGTTTCCTGAATGCAATAGGCCTCTGCTTTGGCTACTAACCTGGAGCAAATCTGCTTCCTTCTCCTAATAAGACAATGAACCATAAAATTTGAGAACAAAATCTTTCACTGTTATTATTTTAGAGATGAACATATCTAGATGGGCAAACATCTACCTCTGTACAAACAAGCAAGCAAACAAACAAAATAAGTTCTCCTATGAGTATATTTTCTGTTTCCACTCTTTCTAGAGAACTTAATTTGTAACCCAGACAAATGAATAAAGACTACATACGACATCTACCTTCAAGTTAAAATCATGACCATTTGTTTCCTTTCTCTAGATAGATCACTTCCTTTAGCAATCCATAACAGTTTTCCCAGCAACGGTATTTTTTAACCACTATAGATAGTTTAAATGCCCTATCAGCTTGTCATTAATTTGTCTGTTGTCACTTAAGATGTGTCAGGTCATACTATTCATAGCTTAAGGATTCCAATAGGATCTTTTAGTCAGGGCACTATACCATATAACCTATACTGTCCCCTGCTGAGGATCCCGGGCAGAATTTGTATGGACTGTTAAAGCTGTAGCAGAATCCTATTGTTTTGATATTGCTCTAGCCCCTGTGGTTCAAGAATTTTAGCTGACAGCAGGAAACCTGCCCTTTTCACAGTTCCTATGGAGTTCTGCTCAATGGTCTGGCAAGAGAGAGTAGCATTTTCAATAGATTTCCCTGAAAGTATTTGATGCTGACAACCTTCCTTTAGCTGTCAAACTGTAAAACTGCTTCCACCTAAGTGATCGACCAGCCAAATACATTTTGGTTTCTATTTATGAATAGAGGGGTTTAAAATAACAAATGTAGTTTTTCTCTGTCTAGACATAGCCACTGGAAGCATGAGATATGACAAAAAATTATTCAGCGTGTGTCACTACTCCAACAGATATACAGGTGCACTTGGCAAGAGCCTTTTAGTGAAAGTGACGGTGAAACCACACACAATTTCATTAGCACCTGCTCTTTTGGTAAACACCTGTGAATGGCTGGCATGTATCTGGAAGAAATGATGAGGAACTTAGATAATCATCCTCAGCTGTGTGAATACTGCTGTCTTCTGAGAATTTCATCAACTTTGCACCAAATGGATTTGACATCCTCTGTGCTTTTAGAACAAGAAGCATATTGCATTTCCTACAGACTTTATTTACACTTACATGTGTTAACTAAAATAAGAGTAAAAATGTGCTTAGAAAAAGTAAATGTTTCTGTACATCTCAAACCCCCTACATTTTTAGAATACTGGAAGTCTGCAGGGAGATGGGCTTTTGTGATTCAGGTGAGGATGTATGTCTTGGCCTCATGCTAACTTTCTTTTATAAGCTCTTTGGCATTAGTCTAACTTTTTTGTTTCATCACTCTCTTCTTTGGGGGAAAAAGGCAAATAACTTTTCAAAACACAAGTGTTTCATAGTATTTTGAAAAGAAAACAAAATATCTGAATTCCTCACTGAACAAGGATTAGGAAGAAACACAGTGAAAATTTGTACCAGAAACTGACGACCTTCAGAAGTATCTGATTTATGCTACTTCTACGGATTTTCTCAGGGTGGGATTAACTCTCTTTAGGAAGAATTTTCCTTAAGAAGTAAGAATATCAACATCTCTATCTTAAATCAGAGATATTACTTTTAAATCCTCAAAGTTGCATGTTATTAATTACACCCTGGAGATTTTTTCTAAGTACTTTTAATACTATATGCACTTTTTCAGAGCAGTTCAAGATGACGGATTTGTGCCCAACAGGCTAGTCTATACAATTTTATTGGATGTCAGCATTTCCAAAGGAGCCATCCATAAAAAAAAAAATTCAGCAAGTTTGTTCTAATCAATACATTGTGCCACTCTCTAGGTTCACTTCTTTTATGAAATCGTAGGGAAATAAAAGAGTAAAAAGAGAGAAAAAAAGATTATATCCAGTACAGATGTTTGGTAAACATCTTTTATACGGTCTTGAATTAAGTCAAGATTTTGATTGTTCTAGTTTGGGAACAGAAATTAATACAGCAAATTTGTCATTTTGTGCAAGTTTACCCAAAATTAAGTTAATAATGATTCAAAGCAATGCAATAAAAAAGAAAAAGACAAGATTTTAAGGACAGGATTTGAACAATATGTTTGATATTAGTTAAAGCAAAATCATTTTTATCATTTTTCAAAAAAACCCTAACAAAATAACAAAGAAAACCCCACAAATCAATAATGATTGCAAAAACAAAACCCAAACAACTTTGTTCTAAACATCTTATTTTGATGGGGTGCTTTCCCAATATAAAATTGCTTTTTGATTAAAATTTTTCTGCACTAGCTCTGAAAATGACACCCCAGTTTAGCTAAAATGCTTTGCTATTTATTTTTTTCTGCTAGGCTGTATTTTTAAAACCTGTACAGTGGAGTGGATGTTTGAAACAATGTTATTTCTTTTTTGAAGAAAGTCTAGGTGTACAGCAGCCAATTGTAATATACTTCTAAACACTTAAAATAATTTATAAGTTTTAAGTAATTGAAGTCTACTTTCTCTTTTTTCCCCCATTTTTATTTTTTTGTTCATTTCTTCAATTTCTCTAAATCTATCACTTGTCTCTATTCTTAGTTGCTTATATTGTGTATATATATATATAAAATATTAATCTAACCTTTGCATTCTATGGCTATTTCAAACACAATCAATTTCTCATTGTATGCCCTTCTAAATTTTTCCGGTTGTTTTTTTCTTAGATATCATTCGAATCTGTGAAGATATTCCACATGTCTAAATCAAGCTTTGTAACCAGGGCACTTTTCCGAAAATTCAGTTTTTTACTGGAGCAATTCATATACTGACATTAAGAAATGGATATTTTCTGCTCTTCAACAATTTCTTATTCCCTATGTCTGAATGTTGTTCTTGTCTGCTGATTCTTTTATGCATATTTCTCTTCTCTTTACTCCATACTTATCTCTATTACCTCCCTTGCTTTTCCCCAATTTTGTCTATTTTCTCTTTGTTATCTCACATTTTTGTTTTATATTAAATCTTTTACTTCTTCTAATGAGCTTGTTTTTTCAAAGAAGCTGTAAGGACTTTGCTATTTTGTAGTTAGCTTCCAAACAAGCAAATTTGGTAAGTTAAGTCAAAACTCTCTCTGCTCTTTCTTTGTGATAAAAATTCCTCTTTCCTCTAGCTGCAGAGGCTGGAGTGAAAGTGGAGGATTTTTTCCGCTCTATTGTTAATAATAAGAAAGGCTTTTCAGAAAGAAAGCAAACGCTACAGATAAGTTCTCAAAGCACTCTTATTCAATAAATGAGTTGCTACAGGACTGAATATAGGAAATAGAAATAGAGGTGAATTACCAACTGTTCTAAACAGTGAATTTCATCCATTTTCTAATGTAACATATGCTGTATTCTTAAAGCTAATGACATAAACATGAAACTTCAAAGTAATTGCTTTTTCTAGGCTTTTTGTTGTTATGTTTGAGATTTTGTTTGTTTTATTAAATGAAAGATAATCACATAATGTGAAGCTATGCCCTTTGTTATGATATGCAAACAGACGAGCAGAGCCTGATGTAAATTTGAGCTAACAGAACAGACCATGAGAAACTGCTAGATGTGACACTAGAAATGTCTGGATATTGCCAGTAACAGAGCAAGAAACTGGCAAATAATGCTGTGAGAGATGAACAGGTAATAATATGCAAGACATAGGGGACAATATGCAAGAAATGGCTAAGCTTTGAGGAGAGCACTGGAGGCCTGCTGAGGAAAAGAATCTTGCAGATTCTTTACAGAGGGTGATGGTAGCAATTGTACAAAATTTTCTGCTCACATATGTGTTCTGACTAATATTTTCATTATCAAGCATGACAGGGGCAGGGGGAGTTGGAACTACATGATCTTTAAGGTCCCTTCCAGCCCAAGACATTGTATGATTTTATTATAAGCAGATATATGAGTTAGGATAAGGAGTCTACTGAAATTAGTCTTAATGTAAAAGAAGCTAAACCGACTCACACGAGATCTGGAACATGATGAAGGGAGGTGGGACAGAAACCTGGCAAAACCCCTTCCTCTGAGCCGGGGGCTGCAACAGTGTTTCATCAGGCTGGACATAGATACAAAAGTGACCTCAGGATTTCCACTGATGAATGTATCTAGGAAAAGGAATAACAAGCTTTCTCCCCTAGAGGGGAAATGATTCCTCATTGCTTTGTTAGTTGGCACCATCTCAATTGATGAAAAGGCCATTTTGGCAGCATATATGGAGATTATGTTTTCATGCTTCTGGCTGAAATGAAAGCAATGATAAGAAAAGAAATCAGAATCAGCAGTGACAAAGCTCAAGAAATGTTGAGACAAAAAAAGCAGCAGCACTTACTTATGCACCAGGACAGGATTCAGCCCTATATCAGGAGAAGACTAGATCTGAAATGACTGAAAAATGCCACTAATGAAATAAGAAATTAGTAAATGCAAAAAGCCAACTGTTCCTTCAGTGCCTCTTTGTTGGTTCTTGAAACTTTAAAAAGCTTTAAGGTGTCTATCCTCACACACTTAATAGCATGCTTGAATTTACAGATTTCTTCACATGGAAATCAGCAGAAGCCCAAACATAGAATCATGAAATCACAGCATCATAGAATCATTCGGGCTGGAAGGGACCTTCAAAGATCGTCCAGTCCAATCCCTGTGCTATAAGTACAGATAGCTTTTACTACATCAAGTTGCTCAAAGCCCCATCCAACCTGATCTTGAAAACTATGAATGATGGGGCATCCACAGCTTCTCTGAGATACCTGCTCCAGTGTCTCATGAACCTTACCATAAAACATTTCTTCCTCATGCCCAATCTAAATCTATTATCCCTCAGTTTACAGTCATTGTCTCATCACTTCTGTCACTCACTATAAGCTACAGTAAAAATCATAGCAAATGCCATACGGAAATCCAGGCAGATGATACCTCTAGCACTGATGCAGTCTGCCCATTGTAGAAGGCCACTGGATTATTCAGGTATAATTTGTCCTTGGTGAAACCATGATGCCTTCACTTCCCTATTTTCCATATGCCTTGACAGGTCTTCCACAAGGATCTATTCCACGATCTTGCTCGGCACAGAAGCAAGGCTGATTAGTTGGCACTTTCTAGTTTGTCCCTATTGCCCTTTTTAAAAATGGGTCCAATATTGCCTTTTTTCCAGTCACCAAGGGCTTTTGCTACACTGCCATGACTTTTCAAATATAATGGAAAGCAGCTGAGTGACTGCATCAGTCAGTTACCTCATGATTCTAGGATGCATCTCATTGGGTCACACAGACTTGTGTAAGTTCAAGTTCCTCAAGTGAACTCAGACTTGATCTTCTCTCATGATGGGAAGGATTTTGTTCTCCTAATCCCTGTCTTGAGGTTCAGGGACTTGAGAAATGTGACAGGACTTGTCCTATATTTGGAGTTTAATGAAAATGGAAGCTAACAATTTTATAATTTTTCTGTTTGTAATTATAAAGTTATTCAGAGTTTGTTCATATTATTAAAAAATAGCTATGATTATTCAGCCCATTAAAAAAAATTAGCAGAAACAGTTGATGGGAAAATATTTTTTTTTAAATAAATACATCATTTCTGTAAAGCTTTGATAATTCTCTATGCTAAAAGACTTTGTTACATTTATAAAAATGTATGTTATTTTCTTTTTATTTGAACTGTATTTGTTGTCCAATTGCTGCAGCAGTAATCGAATTCTATCTGACCATACAAGAATTTTCCACATTTAGTTTTCTATATTTCCAAATGTGTCCTGTCTTATGCCAGGTATTTCTTTTCTTTGTTTGCCTTGCTTTGCTTTGCCCCATCTTACCTCACCTCACCTCATAACACCTTGCCTCACCTTGCCCATAAAAACTCAAAACCTTTAGTGAATAGCATTTCATGCTTCATCTTCTGTCATCAAACTCATTCCAGTGTTAGTTGATGTAACTTGTACACATATAGGGCAGTGTTCCACCTTCCTCTTTCCTCATTTTCCTAAAAGAAAAGTTTAGGAAGAAGAAAGAAAGAAGAAGAAAGAAAATGTGTAATCTGTTTGTGTGCTTTTCTTCAGAAGGGAGGAAGACATACATACAAAGATGCTTCATCAGAAGAGTACTGGTTTTTTGGGTTTTGTTTTGTTTTTTCTAAAATGGATCATGTCATGTTTGCAGTGAATCATGAATACTATAGTAGCTACACAGAAGAATAGGAAGATTGGTGGGTTTTGTTTTGTTTTTTTTTTTTTTTTTGCTTTACTCATGAAATCCACAGTATTTTCAAAGCAAATTAAAATTAGAAAACAGTTTTGAACCAAGATTGATGGGAAGAAAAATGATAACAGATCACCTATTTCACTAATGTTCATCTCACCCATTTTGACAATTAAAATTTTACAAACTTTCTAGAAAAACTGTTCCAGTTCTCAACTATTCTTAAATTTAGAATAGTTTTGAGTTTGGGGAGTTTCATTAACATTATTTTTTGGCTTCTCCTTAGATCTGTCTACAGTCTTTTTTGTTGTTTTGTTTTGTTGTTTTGCTGAACCTCATCTATTATTTGCTACCTAGAACCCAAACGGTTTTTAGAGCCAGTGGATAAAAGTTGCCATTTTCAGGCTGAAGTTTGTCTCACTCAAGGAATATATAGGAAGCAGGATAGATTTAGTATTCAGGTCTCTCCGGTAGTAACAAATGGAATTTAGAAATACTTGATCAGATTTAAGTGTTTAACTTTCAAATGCATAAAGTTCATTAAGATACATCATCTTTCATGAATTCATCCTTCAAACTAACAAAGTGACCATAGAAGAGAAAACAGAAAAACGTATCAGCATACCAGGGAGGTTAAGCATTTCATCAGGCATAACATAGTATTCCAGACAGTAATTTCTACCTAGGAGAGAGAATTGAGTCAGATCACATCGACATAGCTCAGTAAGTTAAACAGATTTTGTTTTAGCAAAAAAAGAAACAACCACCAAACCAAAAAAAAAACCCCAAACAAAAACCAACAAAACAGTTCTAGAGAAACTCTGAGAAGCAAACAAAATACTCTGGCCTACTTGTGAATGAACCAATCATTCCAGGATGTGGTCTTAAGAGCAGTCAATACAAACTTTGATTTCAAAATGCATGTGCTCATTGACATCTATTATTATAGGAATACCACAGTTGGCAGCTGTGAATTGAGTAAGAAACAAAAAGTTTTGTGAAAACCCAAAATCTGTTTGAAAAGAAAAAACAAATGAAGCAAGAAGATAATGCAAGAATAAAATCAATTTGTACTTAGATTGATGCCTTATCGGGACTACCTAAAAGAGAGAGACTTGACAAAGATTAAAAGGTTAAAAGCAGTGGTGTTTATTTGAAGGCCTTCAGGTACATCCAGGGCAGTCAAAGCTCACTCGGGGGGGCCTACACCCCAGGTGGACCCCCTGAGGTCCTCTCCCCAAGTTAGACCACCCAAGATGGACGACTGGTCATGAGTTGTCCATACTTTTATAAGTTTGGTCCATTAGCATATTGGGGCTAGCTCTTCCAATTACAGCCCCAGGTAGTGAAGTAATTCCCCCCAGGTTTTTCCCCCCTTCATCAACGGTTGTTTACAGATCTTGGGCCTGAAGCAGTAAGGTGTCCTTGAAGCCCAGGCCTGAAGATGAATTGTTTTGTCTAAAAGGCAGTAGCTAACACTTTTATATGGGCTTTAGAATTACACAGTAAGAATTGCAGGGTTACAAGTATATGAAAAATATAAAAGCCAAAATCCTAAGGCATCAAGATGAAAACTATTTTCTTTTAATTCAGATAACATAGCATTAAGAATTTAAATTTCAAGTATGAACACAAAACCTTATGCTATAGATCTGGGATGTTTTTGTGAAATTTGATAAGCTGGCTTCAGAAGAAAAACAAATCAGGGAATGAACAGCGGGTAAGACTTGAGTAAGACTTTGAAGGCATCAAAGAGCAGAAAAAACAAGTAATAGACTTTTTGTTTTAAGAGGAGATTCCCACTTCCTCTGACATTACTCCACCTGCAAGATGTTCACAGGATTCTGTACAATGATGTTAAACCCTTTTCGCTCATAGGCTTTGATAGCATCATATACATGCTCTGATTTAGCAGATGGTGTTTAATTCTAATCTTCTGTTCTGTGGAAAGAATACCACACAAGTGAAGATTTGCCTTGAGGTCGTTCCTGCAACATTTCATTGGCTGACCTCTCAGCCATTCACTGTATTTTAACAAGTGACAGAAAACAGTCTCAGGCAATCTCTCTCCTGATATACGTACCAGATGCCTGGACAAGAATAGACAAGCCTGCAGGATCATTGTTTTGACACTTAGTATTTGACAATATTCTAAAATCTTGCTGTTTCAAAGCTTATCCTACTATTTAATACCACCAAGGGCATGAGGAAAATATTGATTTACCAAAATATGGATATTGATCTAATATCCATATTTTGGTAAATCAGTATAGACTAAGATGATCGATGCAGTGGCTGAAGACTGTTCAAATTCTGTAGCTCTACATAATAATGATGATTAAAACTCGGCCATGACAGATTTTAAATGAAACAGGGATTTTACCAGTACTTTAAGTATATACATGAAAGATAGCACTCACATTTAATTTTTGCCCCTTAAATGTGATCAAGTGTTGGTAAGACACCTACCCCATAGGGTGCATTTCAGTATACATCCCCTGTCAGACAGGACATCTTGAATGGAAGAAAGAAATCAGAATGGCATCTCCTTGGGTCTTGTAATTCTTTCTTGACTTCAGAACTCAAGTTGAGAGCTTTAGGTATAGAACAGGCTTTTTTTTCCCCCCCGTGCTCTACCTTTTCCACCTCCAACTGCACAGAACCAATTTTTTTTCCCAAAAATTGCATTTTCAGAGGAATAAAATTTATTTTATATTCAAATACATTTTTCCCTGGTTTTGTTTGTTCTTTTTAATCATGAACAAATATGACAGAAATCACTTCTGCCCTTACATTTAAAGAGCATTATTATGTCTTTCTAAACAGTCTATTGACACAAATGTCTTTGTGCTGAAATTGGAATCTTAAAGGCAAAACACTGCTTGCCTTGAGGAGAATAATGAGACACTTAAACAGATAATCCCAAATACTCAGAATAGGTCTTCTCTTTTGTATATAGGAAATAATTTTTAAAGGTTTTATTGGTCTGAGTACATTCACTCCTTGTATACTTTTTGTTTCCGTCGTCTGTGTCTACATTTAACATTAATACTTATGATTTACTTTATGTCCATGATTTCTGAAAAAAAAAGGGTAGCAGTAGCAAGGGTTTATATTCTGTTGACTTTTTCTATGATTTGAGATACTTGATCTATGGGGAAAGTGCATCAAAAACATCTGACCACGAAACCCCCATATTTAGGTATAACCCAAAGAACAGGTTTTGCAATATAAAAACATAAAGTTCAGTGATTTATTTTAAGGTGAGGTTTTTGCAAAAACAGGCTTTGTGGTTTTTTTAGATGTGTGTTTTGTCATAGGTATTTGATGGGAGATTTAAATTGACAATTATGAAGATACTAAACATGAAAGAAAATAAGACTAGAATATTTATGGCCACTGAAGTGAAGAAAAATCTCTTTCAAGGCCAAGACATTTCCTTGAGTTACCACCAATCAAGAAAGAGGGGCGTAGGATCCAATAATAACCTTAATGATCCACTGACAGCTTTACCAGCTAGGAGGTCCTGAGCACAATGTGTGGATAGGGTCAATGAATTCAACATTGCATAGATGACTGGACTCACAACAAATCTGATGATTAGTCAACTGCATCTACAGAATAAAAATTATTTGTAAAGCTTTCTTTGAACGTGCTGATCAGCATACACTGGCTGTTGCTTTTCAGATGGAGTCTGAAACAGAAATGTCCATTCTCTAAGTTGAAAAGAAAGGGTTTCTTTCACCTTCAGTTCTGCAGGCAAAAAACCCCCACGAATGTCTATAATTAATCTTTGTAAAAAAGTAGTTAAATATAATTTTATTCAAAAGATCTTTAATGCAAGTAAGCTATTAATGGGGGAGGAAGATTGATATATCCTAGTTAGGACAGAGTGTTGTGATTTATATAAACTTCAGTTATTTCTTGAATACTTCCAATACCAAGTTTTACATGGGATTTAGATTGGAAAATACTGTGTAACTTAGTGCATATCTTCTAGTTATCTTTAAAGTTAGATTAAATAAAGCCCAGATGATAATAATAATTAGGAAAAGCAGTATATCAAGTAAGAATCCTAATATTCTTATAATTTCTAGAATATAGTAGATACTAGTTTCTACTATGTAGTAGAATATAGTTTCTATATTCTGGTTTACTTATGAGCTCATTGTGCAGGATCTTTTTTTAGTCAATGGACTCAATTCATCTGTCTAAATATTGATGGCTATTTTCAATACTCTGGGGTTTCTGAGGCATTAACACGAGACTGGCAGACATTACAAAGGACCTGTTGGAGAGTTGTGTTCTAGAGTGACAGATGGAGGACAGAAGAACACTCAAGCTCATTAAATGACATCCAGCATCTTTGTCCAGGCAAGTTATTTTTCTAGCAGTCAAAAGATTCAAGAGGCCTCAGACACTTGGTCAGCTGAACAAACGTAGTTGTCTATAGCCACAGTGTTCCTTAAAGGATATATACTTTCCGGTACCTTCATCCATAGTTGTAGGTAAAAAGAGGTCTTGTCAACTGTATTGATAATAATATATTCTAATTATTCAACTTGCCTTCCTGAAAAGACAAGACTTTTCTACTGAATATGTACTAACTCCTTGTATGAAAGCATATAGATGAGAAGAATAATCAATTTTATTTTAAAATTTCCATTATAGAAGATAACTTAAAATCACTGCAAATTTCCTTGATGGCTAGTTACTCTCATTCTCAGGAAGTCTGTTTGGTTTTCTGGTCTTTATAACTTCCATTACCATTTCTTGCTTTTCTGCTATACTACATAGATGTCTAATTTCAAAATCTTTTCCTTGTGTAGATACTCATAGTCTGTGATTTATTCAGCCATTTAACCTTGCTCAGAATACACTATGCTCAGAATTCTATGCAGAACTTGAATTGCTCACATTAAGGCACACTTTCTGATCCTGTAATAATTTTATTGTCTTGTTGGGGTTTTTTGTTTGTTTATTTGTTTGTTATTATATCTTGGTATTCTTGAAATGGTTTCCTTAGAAACACAAAAGGATTCTTTTGAAGTGTTAAAATAAGAACTGGACAGACCATAGTCACTACAACACTGGTTATTGAAGTAAGACAACATTTTTATTTAGTATCTCTGTGATATTATCCTATTTCCTAGCTGGTTCTAGATGATCCCTGTAAAAATATTTGTATTGGTGACTTTTTAATTTTTTTTCCTCTAGATATTTCAATTTTTGCTCTTGGTTTCTGTGGAAATTCCACAGATACAATCAAAGTCTGTGCTCATAGAAAAATTAATATTGTACCATTCACAACCTGTAACAGATCTAAATTAGGACCTCTGACATCTTCTGGCTTAAAGGAGTGGTTTTCATTCAGACCTGTGAATGAGATTTAGTTAGAAAATATGCTCCTTTCTTCCATAGATTCACTCAACATAATAGCAACTAAATAAGTTCCTTAATCTGTTGAAATGTCATCATACAGTGACATGGAATAGTTTCCTTATTAAGGCAGAAAAACACTTAGTATGTTTTCCAGAATATATTGATTGTTTTTCAGTGAGATGTTGTATCTTTTCATACTGATCAGCTCTGATCTACTTGTCATGAAGAAAGCATCTTCATAGATGGTTACCATAGTAAAATAGCAGATGTTAACATGGAAGATCAATTTTAAACTTCAATCTGACATCTTAGGAGACTACAGCAAGGAATATTGAAGCCGAAAGAATGCATGCTCAATTTCTTTTAAATTTATTTTCCTCTGACCACCCCTAGAGCATACTAATGTTAACCTCTCTGACTTTCACATTGTGAAAGTTGAGTCAAATATTCAAAATATTTATTCCAGTAGTTAATCTAGGAAATGCAGATGGGTTCTCATCTTTGATGTTTGTAATTGTGTCTGTATTTCATAATGAGAGAGAATACATGAATAATATTTAAGCCATACAGTGCCTGACATTTTAAGACATATGTGTTAGCACTTTTTCTAAGTATGTTTTTCAGATGAGGATATCCATTAGTTAAAAAGAAAAAGGAGAAATAACACATAAAAAGTTAGTTTGGGGTTTTTTCATTTTCTGTGTTCCACTTATATGTCCTGACCAAGGCTGCACAGCCCTCTGTGTACCACATCCCTAATCAAAATGTAGACGTGTAGCAGAGACTACAAAGAACACTCAGTAGGCAATGCACAGAGCTTCAGAAAACAGGACTTCAAAAAATATGAAGCCAAATCTATAAAGAGTACTATAAAAGATGAAGATTTTATATATGTATGAGAGATTAATTAAGAGGAGAATATTTACTTTGATTATCAAGGCAATTTATTTTGGACAAAAAAAAAGGCTAGGGTTTCTAAATATCTTTTGCCTCTAGGCATATTTGTGTGGTGTTCACACGGATTACTGTTTCATTTAATCATAGAATCATAGAATGATTTGGGAAGGGACCTTAAAGAACATCTAGGTCTAATCCCCCGTTCCATGTGCAGGGATGCCACCCACTAGACCAGGTTGCTCAAAGCCCTGTCCAACCTGACCTTGAACACTTAAAGACCTGGGGCATCCACCACTTCTCTGGAAAATCTGTTCCAGTGTCTCAACACCCTCATAGTAAAGTATTTCTTTCTAACATCTAGTCTAAACACGCCCTCTTTCAGTTTAAAGACATTCTCCCTGTGCTATCACTACATGCCCTTGTAAAAAGTACCTTTCCATCTTTTCTGTAGCCCCTCTTTAGGTATTAGAAGGCTTCTAGAAGGTCTCCTCTGAGCCTTCTCTTTTCAAGGCGGAACAGCCCCTCCTCCCTCAGCCTCCCTTCATTAGAGTGGAGCTCCACCCCTCTGATCTTCTTCATGACTCTCCTCTGGACTGGCTTGAACAAGTCCATGTCTTTGTTATGTTTGGGGCCTCAGAGGTGGATGCAGCACTCCATGTAGGGGATCACGAGAAATCCCCTGATATCCCTCTCCAGGCTGCGGGCATCTCTTTCTGGCCCGGCCATCAAACTGGTAGGAATGGGATAGTTTAGCTTAAATCCCTCTTCAACAGCTTATCAAGCCTATGACTGAATATGCTCTTACACTTTTCTGACAGATGTACTCCACCAGTCCCCAGTAGGCCAGCTTTCTCAAAGTCAGTCCCATGATCTGTAGCTGAATCCCTGGCTGTAGCATCAGTCCTGTAACCATTTGATGATTTCAGATTTGACTGGCCCTTTCAAACCCCTTTCCTCTGACTGCGAGGACTGATAAAAAAACTACGTGTACTCTGGAGTCCCTTACCATCCCTCCCAGGACTTTGTAATCCTTCTTGATACTCCTCAGCCTGCTCCTGGCTGTATCACTGGTGCTCATGTGAAACAGCAGTAGATCACACCAGTGAACTGTACTATGCTTGATAGTCTTTTGTTGACATCCCTGATACAAACTTCTGGTAAGCAGAACACCTCTCTAGATAGCACATCAGCTCAGCCAATGCCTCCGTATCTCTCAGAAGAAAATCACCTATTACTACTATTCTTTGCTTTTTCTTAGTTTTGCCTGTTGCTATATGAGGAGCAGAGGGGGCTGCCTTCTTCCTCGGCTCCAGTGTCTCTCCTGATGTGACAGGTCTGCAAGGGCACCTCAGGCTTTGAGGTAATTCTGTTTTTCTTCCGGGTCCTCTCCATTGCAACCTTCTGCATTATTGCCCCACTCCCTTCTGTGTGTGCCAGTGGGGGAGGTTTTGGTTGTTTGGTTGTTGGCTGTGAGTCCACTGCAGACTGCACTTGGAACCAGCTATCCAAGGCCTTTTCAGCCTCCCTGATGTTGCACAGCCATCTCACCACCTCCTGGAGCTCAGCCACCTCCTGCAGGAGGTCCCCCAACTGGACACACCTTTTTCAGGCAGGTCTGCTGCCTCTCCCTGACATAGGAGAAAGATCTGGACACTGCCAGCAGTCTGAGATCTGCACTGCAGCCTCCCTTTTCATCAGCTCTGTGTGGGTGGAGCAACAGTCACTACCAGGACAGGTAGTGCACATCCCCCAGCCAGAGCTGCAGCCTTTGCTCTCAGATGAGTGTCCACCACTCTGCCCTGAAGGCCAAGTGGGATGAGAGTCCTTGGTCTGTGCATGTGGCCACAAACTGCTGCCTGGTCGCTGGGTTATGTAAAGTTTAAGTGTCTCCACTTGGCCAGTGGAGTGCCCCTCCCCTGAAGAGGTGCCCTCCCTGTGCACCTTCCCGTGTGAACTACGATGGCAAATGCCACACCATGCTCTGCCATGCCACATAGTGCTCCTCTGCGCCGTCCACTGCGCCCCTGGTCACAGTGCTCCCCAGGGCTGCCCTTTGGGAGAGTGAGAGGTGGCTCTCATTAACTCCTCACCCTCCCCATGCCTTGTCAGCTGTTCTCATGTACCTGGTGAGTCTCAGAGTTCCACTGTTTTTTCTCATTAAAAAAAAAATAAAAACCAACAAAAAAACCACATGGAAGGTTCCCAGTATGGAAGAAGGTAGGTAAGGTAACACTAATGCTATATTAGAGGTGCTTGGGTGGTACCATATGCCAAAAAAAAAAAAAAAAGAAGTCTGTTTCTAAGACATTTGTAGAAAAAAACCATGGAAATTTTGGGGAATTGAAATGATGCATATAAAAACCAATACTGTGCTTCCAAGACATAAAAATGCTGACTAAATTTCTCAGTTTCTATGATTTAGATGCCTAAAAGTTGAAATTCCTGAAAAGCATTGTTGTGAAAATGTTTTCTATAAAAGTTCAAACTTAATTTTTGTTTTTAATGGATTTCAGTACACAACAACACTTCATTGACATCAATAGAATACCCTTTGAAATTATACTCCTTACATGTTGATATTGAAGTGTATTAGAAAGTGATTAGTCTAGAGCACTTGGCTCATAAAGAAGAATGAACACAGCTATTACAAAAGTAATACCTGTTGTAGGAGATCACACTGACGTTTTTATTAGAATTTTACTCACTTTTCATCAAAATATATTCATTTTTCAAGGTTATGTGAGATGCTGAAAAGTACTGAGTAGAATTCTAATGAATACTTTTTCTTTCAGTTCCCAATGTAGAAATAAGAGGTATTTAAACCCTTATAGATATAAATGCATTGTGGGGTTTTTTTTTCCTTTTTCCCCTTTTTTCCTTTTACTCTGTTTCTATGACTAAAGTGCATCACTAGGTGAACACCATAATAGCAAGGGGAGTAAAAGTAAGTTAATCACCAATTATTATTCAGAGAAAGTTCCAATTTATTTCAAAGTTTTGAGGGGACTTGTAGGTGGTTGATCTATGAGTGTCCTGCCTGCTGAGCTCCTGCTGAGAAAAGGTCAGTGTCATTCATTATGTTATTTTTCTTTTCTGCTGTTTTTGCTCCTTTTCTATTAGTCAGCAATTCTATACTATGATAATTATTTTCCTACTCTAGACCTGTTTGCTGGACTTTGGCCCTGAATTGCGTGGCTTGTGTGGCATGAATAAGCATGAGATCGCAAATTTCAGTAGAACAAATAAAAAAAGTTCCAAGAAGTCCCAGGATCAAACATGGAAAATAGGGCTGATGCTTAATCAATAGCCCCTGTACAACCTGACTGACATTAAAAATCTGTTTTGGTGCTAAACCAAGCAGAAATCAAGACAAGTTTTTAAGCTTAGATGAGCGATAGTGACCCGTGATCTTTGTAAGCAGCAACACCATATTTGATAAGCCACAGTGCTACAATACATTCAGAAATGAGGCATCTCAAACTTTTGTACATTTATTTTATCATAATAAGAACGAAGTTCTTGATCTGCTCGCACCCTAGAACTCAATAAAGAGCTGAGTATGGTTAATAAACTAGAAGGACATTCAAGAAAATAAAACAAGAAAAGTTTGACATAATACAGTGTTACAGAAAGAAACATCTTTAGATGGACACCTAGGGGAACACAGTGTGGTCAGAGTCCTTTTTATTGTGTTTCATATCAAAAAACCCAAACCCCATTTTCTGCCCAGTACTCTAGCATACATCAAAATCAGCTTTAGCCCATAGCCCGTGGTTTAAGATCCTCATTTTACTTTTCCCCAGTTATTTTTACCAGGAAATGTAGTTGCAACATACAGCTATTGAGCCTTAATGGCAAAGGCTAACCATTTCAAGAAATTCTGAGATTTTAATAGCTAGGGAAATAATTTGTCATTATCATTTTGTCCTGCTTGAGTTATGCTTTTGGAGCTCATCGTAATTTCCATACAAAACTAAAGAAAGGAATTTGTTTGGGCCTAAATTACAACTAGATGAGTGGTACAATCATTCTTTTACACAACAGCCTACTGACTGAAAAATTCATATAGGGAGTATATATAATAAAATACATACATATAATACAAATAGGTTTTATAACATACACGCTTTTGTGTATATACATATATATAATTTTAATAGTTACATAATAAAAATCAACACTGTTGTCATGAGCAGTGGGTACAAAGTAGAGACTCTGGTCATATATTAGAAGAACTAAAGTTGAATTGTTATGTGAAAGCATATTCATTCAAAATGAAGTGTTAGATGTGGATTCAGAGTGCATCAGCAACTCACATAAGGCTCTTAAGTGTATAACTAACAAAAGACAGCTGAACTGGAAAACATTAGAAATCAAATATTTTGTTGTACTAAAGGTGAGCATAATGAGAAATAGAATCTGCAAAATTTTTGAAAGGAAGACCAAAGGTCGATGTTGAAATAGAGATGGTGGTCACGTGATGCTTTGAGACTACACAAACACCATACAATTACACTGGCCAAATTTTCAGACCATAGCAGTTTTTATCTCTTGAAAATAACTGTTTTATACAGACTTTCAGGGTCACTACCTGAAATCTTGGTTTTGAACTTGTAGTCTTAATATGCCATATCTTTTACTTTGGTCTTAAGTTACTTTTGTTTTAAAAAAGATTATTTGAAACTATGGAGTGGTCTTTGCAATGCAATTTGCTTTTTACAGAGATAAATAGAATTGCAGACTCTTCAGAAGTATTCTTTCAAATGTATCCAATCTTATCCACCAGATTCAATAATTTCCTGAGCTGCACATTTTTTTCCTCAGTCCACTCCTGAATAATTTTTCGGGATTAAACCTAATTCTAACCTAATCCTTATCAAAGGGGAAATGTTTGTTTCAGGCATTTTCTTCTGAAGGACTCTGGTGAAGCGGGGCAAACAGCAATATGTTAATAACAGGGCTAACAAGTGATAATCTACTAATGACAGCACACTCACAAAAATCTTTCTATCTCATTTTTCTTGACTACTCTGTAGAATCAAAACTGGTGGGAAGAGATTTCTCATTCAGATGCTATCTACATTTCTAATAATTTTCATTTTCAATCAAACAAAGAAATCACTTTGTCTTTAATAATGTTTTTAGGTCTCTACCATAATTTTGAACACAAAAAGATTTTTCAGGTAGAAGATAAGACACAGACTGATGTGAGGGTAGGGGAGAGCACGGGTAATATGAAATTTTGGTCCTTTCTAAGGAAAAACAATAAATAATGAGAAAGAGTGAGGTTTCCTAAGATTTTTCTATCTTTAAAAATAGTATAAAATTGCCTTTCAGATTCTAAGCATGTTTCTATGGAGATTTATAAATCTCTCATTAGGTATGAAACTACTAAAAGATGCAAACATTAAGTTTGCAAGAACTGTTGTAATCATGTAGTGTTGTTTTGCTATTTTTTTTTTAAATAGCATTTAGAATAGGAACTGCTAATGAAAATTTGCTGTAATGGCTAGAAAATGTGAATTATTTGTTTCAACTTATTTCAGAAGATGATGTTTTCCGGTAGGTTATTAACCTAGACAACAGTTCTAGCTGTCATAATTTAGAGATTTATTAAAATTACAATAAAATAAACATCTGCACTTGTAAAGAACCCAGCTATAATACAATTTTTTTTGTTCAAAATATGTGGAAGTTATTAATATAGTTCAGATGACTTTATGGGAATTTTTAGTATGCACTGAATTTAATGAAAACATGACTATTAACTAGAAGAAATAAACATGTGTATGAGTTTGGGCACAGGTCCTTGTCAGTAAGCATTTTTTCAATTACAACTGATAAATGAAGCATAAAAAGTGCCTAATGACAATGAAGATGATAATACTACTAATGAGAAATAGAAATAAAAATACTTCATAATAAACAAAGAAGTCTCTCAGATGTTTTCCTAGAGAACTGTGGTTCAAATAAATGTAAGGGAAGTAACTGACATGCACACTTTCAGGAAGAAAAATTGAACACTTTCCTTCTGCATATGCAGAAGATAAGTTAGAACTGTGATTATATTATTTATATTTGAATATTAAAACAAAACAGTGTAAGTATATACATACATACAAAAATATGATCAGAGAATTTGAAGATAAAATAGTGTTTTTCAATAATTTTAAGAGTATTCAATTTAATTGGGAAGATGTGCCTCATTCTTGATTAGTATATGTAAAAAGAAGTTTAATTGATTTGCCCACGTTTAGCCTGAGTTAAGGAGACTCAGACATGGATTTGGCAGGCATTATACAATACCTATGGAAGACCCTCACCATTCTGAAACTGCAAAAAGCCAGACCCCATCAGTGGAGTCCTATAATGTCACATGCCTTTGTGTGAGAAATTTATACAGGCTCATGGGTTAGAGTTTCACTTTTGATTGTAAAAATATAAATGTAGGGCTTGTTTGAATGCTGCTGACTGTATACAGACTGTGTATGATGTCCTTTATACTCAAGGGAGATCTGGAGATCTGCTCAGTTGCTTGTCTGGCTTCTGCAAAAATATGGATCTCCCAAATGTTCCAGTGTGCCAGTCCTTTGTGCATGTTTCGGGTGCCACATGGTGTCAGATACCATTAGGTGAACATATTTAGGCAAACTTAATAAGCTCTTGGTCAACACTGACAGCAGAATTTGGAGAATTATTCAGCTCCCTGAGAGTAGGATACAGTCACTTCAATGTAGGGTCTAATGCTCTTTTAATTGTACCAGCAAGCTACAGGGAGCCCTTTCAGACATCACCGCAGCTGCAATACGTGACACAAGACCTGGCAGACAACTGCTTACTTCTGGAGACGTAGCTGGAGTCTAAGTCTGACACTTTAAATATTAAAGACCTGTGTTTGGTATGACTGATCTGACCCCAAAATTTGAAAAGTATTTAATCAAGAACAATATCAGGTGTTGACCATTTATTGACAGTGTGCTTCAGATGTCTAAATGCAGATGTTTCTTAGCCTTTTAGAAACATCAGAATCATTATCTGCCTTGTCAGATGAGATCTACCAGTCCTACCTGAATATCAGAAATATTTCAACTAATTTGAAATGAGCATTTCTTCTCCACACATGATAAACTGCTGATGGGAGTGAGAGGTTACCAGGCAGAGGCCACATGGCATTTATTGCTGCCTCAGACAGGTGGAAGAGGGAGTCATGCTGACATTTCACAGTTCGGTTCCACCCATGTGCAAGACCCAACAGCCTTTGTAAGCAAAACTCTAAATATCTCTCCTTTACATACAGAGTGATTTTCCCCCAGGGCTTGTGATTGCAGCAACAGGATATTTGGCTACAGACTCACTTCCACTTCTGTCAAAAGTATACATTTTTCATTGGAAAACCTCCATGGCAGAGGATAAGGAGGTGATCCCACCTTGCAGAAAAATTGTTGGGCTTGTTCCTGTCCTCCCCTAAGCAGGGATGCAAGTTTCATAAGATTTGTGCCTTCAGCTGTTTAGGAGGACACCTTGGTCAAATTAAGGTTAAATGATGGCAAAGTTAAACCAGTAAGTTAAGCTTAATGATTACCAATTGATTGTTTTGTTGGGTTTTTTTTAGCATTTAGTGCTAATGCCATAAGTACATTTATCAACAGCAGTTCTGAAATTGTATTCTTGTTGCTTCAATAAAGTACATTATTCATGAATCTGTGGTTGTGAAAGTCCTTATTGAACGCAATCAGACTTATGGTTATATTAAGAAATTAAGCCCAGCCCCACCCCACTACTCTGGTCTCTGATAACCAGCTGGAATGCAATGTGGTGTATTTTCTGCCAAATTTCTATGCTCCTAATGCAACATGGAGTTGTCATAAGCTATGATTGTATTAGCATAAAAGTATTACTATATTTTGTAAAATGGGTAGGGAGATTACAATCTAAAGTTTCCCAGAGTGGTTTGCTACAATTTACCAGTTTCAACTTCAAGCATTTGATCCCAATCTTAAATTGGCTTCCAAAAATCAAAATTATGATTTTATCACAATTAATGAAATCAAGTGCAGCTTTTGAAGAGATGAAGCTTTTCAGAACCTGCTTATTACTATGGAACAATATAAATCTCTTGAAATATATAAATTATCTTCTTCAATTAATAAAAAAACCCCACAAACAACCAAGCACTACATTCCCCTCGTGGGTACTTTGATAACAGTCTATGATATTACACAGGAAACAGCAGTGACATAAAAGAAATTAGAAAAACGAAACATCACTTACTCTGTTTTCTTAGAATATAATTGTAGAACTTAAGTCTAAAACCTATAGCCTTGTCGGCTTCTTTCTTCAATTGTTTTTAGTGAATTTTAAGCCATCTTTAATAGTTCATGGTCTGTAAAATTTAAAATGGTGTGGTAAATGTGAATACTTCTTTTAGCTGTGTAAGTGTAGATATGAGAAAATACCAAATACCTTTTTTGACGCAAGTTCTGTATACACTGAAGAACAGTCTTTCAATAAAATAAAAATTGAGGGATAACAGTTTACTTCATTGTGTATGTCTTACATATCCTTCCACAATTTCATTAGATACTTGATTCGATAGTTCACCCTTTGTAAAGAATGTCATTGGTGGGTTTTTCTTACTCGATTTTATCTTTTCTTAAAAAGAGTAGGCTGATTTTTAGCGGTTAACTTAGTACAGAAAATACTATGGTAATAAAAGACCATTCAAAGCATAGTAATGCTGGCCTGATATATCCCCTGAAGTAATCTGTGACAAGGATAGAAAGAGGACATTTTTGTTGAATTTTCGAAGTGAACAATAATCTGGCAATATTTTTATCAGTGGCAGAGAAGCAAATATAAAATAATTGCTGACAAGATATGTAGATAGCACTAAGACTGACAGAGTGGAAAGCAATGAACCGTACAGGGCAGTCACACAGAATGAGCTGGGTCACTGCTTAAACTGAGTTCCCTAAAACAAAACATGATTTCCAGCTGACAAACACAAGACTGTCTAGAAGCCAGGAACACAGGTCATGCTTACCCATACAAGGAAGAGTATTCTGTCTATCTAGTGCATGAAAAAAATTGTTGGGGTCATGGTACACAAATAATTGAATGAGATACTAGTACAGTGGTGTAGTACAATACCTTATAATGCATTTTACTAGAAGTTTCATCTATAAGATTTACGAAAATTCACAGAAGATCCCATAAGATGATGTGACTACTGTGAAGAAAGTAGTCTTCTGAGCAGGAACTGAATGTGTTTGGTTTATTAGTGAAAGACTAGATTATGCCTTCTTTATTTATTAGCCTCTTGGAAGAAAATGCTAAATTCTCACAGCCTCTTTATTATTCCAAAGCATGACAAGAATTGATTTTTGCTTCTGAAGCTGAACAAAGAAAAAAGTTGGACAGCTAATTACTGTCAGAGATGTTGGCACGGATGATTTTGTCATAATTAGTTACTGGGGTTTAGTAAAGGGTAACGGTGTGAGTCCAATTGTTTGACACACATAAGGTCAGAAAAAATATTGCAATAATCACATCTTTTCTAAAATAATGTATGGAACCCATTATTTAAATTACTGTGAATCTGACAGAGTATGCATCTTAATATTTTCAAACTTCTTTAGAAATGCTGTTAAAATCAAGGAGACTAAATAAGATAAACTCACATCTGAAAATGGAAAAATGTAAAAAGTAGATATGGAGGGCGAATAAATTTAATTCTATAAGGGATTTTCAGTTTACAGTATTTTAAAAGGATTTTTAAAATTTAAGTGAACATTTCTAAGCACATTTCTCAAGGGAAAGAGTTCAAGATACATGTTTCATGTCTTAGCAGTTTTTTTGTTGTACAAATTGCTAATTAGTTTAAACAAGAGCAAGAATTCAGACAAGTAATTTAAGAGAAAGTATTAAAATGGTACATTCTGATACCCTTGAAAAATTCTTGTAAAATTAACACATTTTCAAAGCATTTGAATTTCTATTAGAAATATTTTTATTTTCCTTCATCACAGTTTTACTGTTTATCAGAAGTAATTGACGCACAATTAAAAAAACAAGTCAGTTTTGCAACTATAGATCGTTACTGACCTGTGCTAGTTACAATTCACTATGAATGATTGGTGTGGCCTGAATTTTTCATTCTTATTCACACATGAACATGTAATGACACCTAATTTTGGAAGAGCAGTGAAGGATAATTTAAATATGATTAGTAACATAACGCGATAGGTTGATCGTTGACTATTGTAGTGCAGGAATGTTTCAGATGGGCACTGTAAAACATATGAATGTGCCTTCATGGCATCTCTAAGGAGGCAAATATTAAGTTATCACACATTTTCTTTTTATAGAAAAATTGACTTTTCAGTTAAAATTGGTGCATGCAAAGCTGCTCAGGCCTGTACTGCTGCACTGATATACAAGAAATGTGGAAAGACTGAATGTTTGTTTTAAAAAGGCGTACAATTTTGATAGCAATTTTAAGCCTGCTAGAACTTGCAGATACGAAAGGAAAATAAGATCGTATTTAAAACATGTTCTTATTCACCATCAGTATAAGGTCTAGGTTCACTTTAAAACATTAGGGAATTAAGATTTAATTGCAAGAAAAATTATTTATTTAGTACTAGATCTATCTGCACTCTAATGAAACACTTTGATAAAATAGAAATTATATGTCAATGAGAGCAGAATAGGGCCAGAAATTAATTTGTTAAGATTTGTATTTTCATTCTAGTCAATAGTGTAATTCATCTTGAACTGTCTTGTTGGAAACACATTAAGTTATGCGAGTAGCCAGACAACTTTTAAATTCTCCAGGTTCAATTTCAAATAGACATCAAAAAAATGTCTACTTACCAGAAGCTCTGTGAAAGAAATTGAGTCTCATTATTTGTTTTTGAAATCAAGCATCCTATGAGATAACTGCACAGCAAAGTGTATTGCAAGGGCTTGTTGAGTGCACACAGCTCACCAATCAGTTCAAACATCAGCTTTGATATCAAAATTCTTTTGAACTACCAGTTACAATTTCTTCACAGAGGAAAGAAAGTAGTTTTAAGAAAATGAATGTAAATAAATATGAATTAGTTCTTTCATTTGGGGAAATGTCATCACAGTTCGTCTTCCTAAGCACGTTCAACATGAGTATAATTTTTGCAAATATGGCCTTCGGAAGTGTACGAGTTTTTACAAGATATCTCACCAGGCTCATGGGTAAATGAGATTCCTTAACTCTAATGGTATAACATGCAGTGATGAGAAAAGGGTGGAGGGAAAGTTAGTCAAATCTTCAGGGTGTTCTGTCTATTATGAAAGAGAAAATGCAATGCGTACTTTAACTGAAATCGCACTGAATTACATTGTCACACTTTCTATCTCTCTCGTTGTTGAAGTCCTCAGTCTGTTTTTTACATATAATTTTTGCAAGCATTATGCAAGATACAATGGCAAAATAAAGTTCAGGTTAGTCTTGAACCTGGAAATGTCAAGCTATAGGGAAAAACTGCTGACTCCAGCAATACCCACTCTGTCCTCTTGTATCATTTGGCATTAGGTTCAAATCCATGTCCCTGATGTTAGAATTTATATTCTTCACTTTCTGGCCATGTACTGCTGAGGAATTAAAAAAGGATGGCAAGAGATAAGTAAAACGTTCCTTTCCATTCATCAGGATCCCCGCCTCATAATTTTTACTCTTTTAACTGTGAATGGGCTTAGAATGATTAATGTTGTCATGACTCACACCTTCACCATAATGACTTCGTTTTTTCATGTGTGGTCATCCTTTACTTAATGGCAAAACATTCATTAACCACCAAATTTGACTTGAGGCTAGATCTGACATCAAATAGTAAATCTTTCAGTAGCAGTTGTGATTTTGTAATCACTTGTTCCTATGCTTGTCCATTGCTGCCTAGCAATATCTAGACTTAAATTGTGGAATTTGTTCATTTTGTTGCAATGCTTGTCCTGCGAATGTCTCGGTGGTCCCTGACAATTTCCTGTGGATACCAAGAAGTCTGCTTCTTCCATCTCCATGGTGAAATGGCATTTAACATGCCGTGCTTCTGAAATAGCTTTTCCTTCATGCCCAACACAGGACAAGAATTCTGAAACACATAAGAACAAGAGAATTATTGCATTTTTCCAAGGTCTTTTTTTTTTAATTTCCATATCTGAGATAAAAAAATATTTTTACTAATGGCTGATTTAATAAGCTTCTGGCCATGGCTAAGAAGGCTCACAGTTGCTTACATTTTAACCTTAGAGCACTTCTGAAGATAATTGTCTGTGCTGCCTTTATTAGAGAATCTCTGGAAGTGTGTTTATAAAACTGAAGTGAAAAGAAGCACAAATGCATTCACTCACTGGAGACATAAATTCAACATCCAGCTGTGCCAGTGGTTTCTTCTGAGATTTTGAAAGATAATTTTTCCCTTTTGAGAAAGAATTGTTTTCACATATTAAATATCTGGGATCTACAGGAAAAAAATAATGATGCTTGAGTTAGGTCTTTACTACATACATAGCCAGAAGGAGAAGTAACTGAGAAGAAATGTCAGTCCTCTCTATGTATGGTTGAACAAGTCTTGGCCTCAGCAGTGAAGTTAACCCTAATGTCAAGGATCTTCCATTCTTTACATTTTTCCCAGTGAATTCATAATTTTGGTACCTCTTTTACAACCTTTAAACCTCTACTGCTGTAGAAACTCTTTTTATTAAAAAATAGTTTAAATTGAAGTGAAATTAGGCCAAGCACATTTTTGAAACACTGTTGCTAGAGATGAGGTTAACTCTAAAGCTAAAGGTAATCCCAGGATCCCAAAACTACAGCTAATCCCATTTTTAAATGAGATGTTAATATCTCTCATGCTCTTTTAAGCCCCATGATGTTCAACCAAAGTATTAAAATAGCTCAGCAGTGTCAAAGAAGTTTCTTACTTCAAGAAACTATCCTGCTTTTGTATCTATCCTCTTAGGACGAGCTATCTGCCTTCCTCATTAGTTCCTCTCCATTAGCAGTAACATATGGTGCAAATCTTATGTCTTGGAAATTCATCATAGAAATGCTAACAGAAATCTTATATCTGCTTCTCCTCTGCCCTTCTTTGTATGTGTTTGGTTGTACCTGAATAAAGAAGTGCAAGACTGATGTGAGACACTATGAATATACAATTATTTTGAAGACATAATGCACAGGTATAAATGCTTCTCTGAGCTGTAAAGTATAAGTACAGATTCTAAAATCAGCCTTATAGTATTAATTTATACTAAAATTTTTATAGTTGATGTAACTTTTGAAAGACTTTGTTCTACTGTACTTTACACTAATTTTTGACTGGATGGGAATAACTTCCATTTATAGGACATAGTACCCTACCTCAGCAAGACATCTCAAGGTGCTTTAAAAGAGATGTACAATAATTAATAACACAGCTTGCAGTGCCAAGCTAATGATGGGAAGCAAAGAGAAAAACAAGTCAGTTTTCAGTTTTGATTTAAAGCACTCTGATATTCATGACATTTCTTGGCAGAGACTGTTAAACCAAGGCTTTTAAATGTCTGAAACAGCAGCATACCGATGCAGCATATAGGGAGACACTAGCAGAACAAGTACAGCACCTTGATACAACCTATTAGTGAAATGTATGAGTTTTGGAAGAAAATTATGTGGGAGGAGGTTTGGGGGGGACATTTTGGTTTTGTTGGTTGGTTAGTTGGTTGTTTTTTTCTATTTGAGGCTGTGTGATTCTAAAAAAAAGGACCATTGAATCAAGATTGTTTGGGAATAAGTAAGGCACACTTTTATCACATTTTTTAAGACTGAATTGGAGTTATATGCTACAGATCTCCAGTCAGAATCCTATAAACTATTTTATAGTGTACAAGCATGAAAGATGTGATGGAATATTTTGAAATGCTTCATGGACACCTTTCTTTTTCACAAACACAAAGTGTTTCTGATGCAAATAATTGAGAAGTATCAGTACAAGTGTACACATTGGCCTAAAATTTCTCTAAAAGAGAAACTTAGAGAAGTAACTGTCCAGAGATGGCTGGGTCTTCCTATTGCCTGCATTTACTGTATGTAAATACCTCAGATTTAAGAGGCACATAAATTTATAACATTTAATATGATGACACTTATATGGACACTTATATGATGACACTCATATTATATGGTGAAAGATCTCGTACATCTAATCCCACGCCCTATCCTTAACAGTGTCTAATAACAAACATTCAAATAAATATTCTAATGAACACTCTATATCTGATGCTCCATCTCAGCTTCTGAAGATGCTGACTCCTAAATGAACATCTAGATCATAAAATTTGATAGCCATTTATATAGTTATAATAATTAAAAACCCACATCATCTCATACATGTTAAACCAATTCATGTTTTTGTCATTCACATCTTTTGGCGATATGTTAACTAATTTAATTACAATTGGAGTGGAAGAAACACTATCTTGATTTGCTTTCAGTCTGTCAAATTAAGCCTAATGCAATCGTTCTAAGCCATGATAAGTTGTGAATTACTATTCTTTATTTATTCGTAAATACATCACTCATAATTCTATCATCTTTCTAATACATTTCCCCACATTCATCACTTCTTATAGCTGCTTATTTATATTCTCAGAAGCAGACATCTGATAAATTAATTTATTGTTCTTTCCCTCTTCTGTAACTTTTTTTCATTTTAGAATATCTCCTGTGAATTATGTGAGAAATCCAGAATTTATTTGATTTTCAAAACTCAAGTCCAACATGGAACTATGGAGTGGAAAACATATGTCCTTTTTCCTCTTTTTAATAATTTATAATACTGTGATGTATTGATCCCACCTGACAACTAAGCCCACACTCAGTCACTTGTTTACTCCCCCTCAGTGGGCTAGAGGAGACTATGAAAATTACAAAAGTGAGAAAAACTTGCAGATCAAGGTAAAGACAGTTTAACATGTAAAGCAAAGCTTCAAGCAAAGCAAAATTCATTCCAAATGTTCTGTTGGCATGCAGATGTCCAGCCACTTAATGGGAAGCAAAATCTCAGCAACATAATGGTTACTTGGGAAGAAAAATAATATAACCACAAGGTACATCCCCCTCTTTTTCCTGAACTTTTATTGCTGAGCACATCGTATGGTATGGAATACGCTTTTGGTCAGTTGGTGTCAGATGTTCTGGGTTTGTCCTTTTCCAACTTCTTGATTACTCAGCCAGCCCATTCACTGGGGTGTCAGAGTGGAACAAGTTCAAACAGAAACAAAACTTTAAAAAACCTCAATGATATGCAAGAACTGTTCAGCTAGAGTCAAAGCACAGCACCAAATCCAAAACACAGCACCATATGGGCTGCTATGAAGAAAATGAAATCTGTTCTTGCCAGAGCCAGTACAGACATTTTTGGGTTTATGGCCTCTGCTCTACTGTGTTCAGAAGACTGTGTAGGATGACTCTAAGACATTTTTCTTGAACTGTAAAAATTAATTAACAACATATCACCGTATATGTGACTATAGTTGTGTCTCTTCTTCATATCTGCTTTGAATATAAAATACTGAATTGCATTCGTCACTCTGTCTTTCAAACTGCTGAGGTTCTTCCAAAATCTTTAGTAACATTTTAGTTGTCATTACTCTAATTGTGTCAGTAAATCTTGTTGCCTTGGTATTTTTTTGCTCCCTTTTCCATAAACTTTATAAACATGCTAACAATTTCATACTACTTTGTGGAGAACTTCACTGTACTTTATCTCCACTATAAGAAGTGTCTATTTGTTCCTCCTTTATTTTTACCTTTCAAATATATTTTACTTATTGAAACACATTTTACCTTATTCTGTGACTGTTAATTTAATTAACTTGGTAACAAGACATCTAGTTTTTATTGGGTTTGTTGTGGTTTTTTTCACATATCTACATATGGTATGGCTCTATCTGCCGTTACACGTTGTCTGCAGCATATCTTGTGGTGTTCCAGGTCATTTTGAACTACACCACAGCTTTTAGACAGCTTGAACACCTAAACTTCATCCTCTAGGTAGCAGTAAGGGAGGAGAGCATACGAAAATTCTTGTTACAGTGATCCTTCCCCAGTAGTAAGTGCAATTGTGACCATGCCATCTGGTCATGCACCTGCGAATCCTACAGTAGTTGACCCTGTTTGATCAAGGCAGTTGCACAAGTTGTTCTCCAAAGGTGCCTTCTAACCTCAGTCTTTACGTGACTCTGTGATACTGTGCATAAGGTCCTAGAAAACTGGAAGTGTTTCTAGGTAAGTAATACAGGAACATTGAGTGGATCGTGTTTCTTCCTTCACTTGACAACTTCTTAAAAGGTGTCTGAGTTGCCAATTACCTGTGAAAATGTAGTTATTCTCCAAATAGGCTACACTTACAAACAAAAGCCTGTATTTATATTCCTGCTATGATTTCAAACAGTGTATCTGAAAGTCAATTTCAAGTTTGGGTTTGTTTCAATGCTCTGTGCTCTGATTCCTGTGTCCTATATTTTATCTCTGATTCTATTACATGCTGCATTTCCTCTGCCCTACAATTCCTCAGGTTAGCCAAGGCCTTTTAAAAAAAGTAACTGAGATTAGGGCCTTCCATTCTCCTGTGGAAGAGTGTTATGGGTGATAGACACCACATCTAAAGGTTCAGCCATTTTAAATCTGATTTCTTTTAGAACTATTTTGTGAACAATCTTTGGTCCAGGAAATGTTTTCATTTTATTATTTTCATTTCAAAGACACCTGTATTGATACATTTGAGAAAGTTTTTGAGACTCATCTTTCATAAAGATGAGGCTTCAGCTTTAAGGGATATGATTTATTTACCTTCCTCAATAATAAATATGTGTCAAAAAATAATATTTCTACTCTAATGTATCCCATCTCCTTGGCGCATTTTGTTTAATCTTTGTTTATCTATGAATCCATTCAGCTCTCTGTATAGATCCTATTTATAGTGTGGTCAAAGAAAATTTTATTCCAAACAATTTTTACTGCATGGCTTGCCTCATATGCCCTAATATTTAAATTTAAAAGTTTATTCTCTGTCCACTTGATTTTATATTTAATGATCTATATTTTGAATGATTTTATTTTCCTTCTGCAAGACTGTGTGTTGCTGTTCAGTTTGTTTGCTTTTCCATTTGACTCTGCCTATTTTATTGTTTAGTCATATATTCTTGCTCAAAGTCTCTAACATGCTGAATTTAAAATTAGTTATTACTATAGTGTAATTCGATGGAGGAAACTTATCCTTTTCACAAAAGAACTGAATTTGAATACTTTATGGCTATTAGAATACTGAACATTGAATTCATCCTTGTGTTGTTAAGAATTGGATCCAGATGTGCTTTTCCTCTTGCTAATCCTCTAATGAGTTGCCCAAAGAAGCATGGTCCCCAAATGTCCAGGTTCTTTAGCAGTAGCACCTTTTTATCTATACAGGTCAACAGGTTAGTACTGTCTTTTGTATGACTGTCATTTTTATGACACAAGAGTAAGAAAAAAAATCCGTCCCACATACTGATAGCCATAATTCAAGCACTGTAGTGTTGCAACACTCTTTTGGTTATCAAGGTGATATTCATGTCTCATTACCTCTGTTGTATGAAGTTTATCGTGCATTCTGAGCCAGTCGTCTTCATTCTTTCTAATGGCAACAATGATAAAAAGATACAGTTCCCAAGAATACTTACCTTCCTTGAAATGGGAAGATGGATTTTGTGAAGTTCTTGCTGTCTACTTATTGTATCACAGAGTGCATAGATTAACAGTTTGGATTTTCTAGTCCTAAATTTTTACCTCAGTTTTAAGTATCTGAATTTAGGAGGCAGACATCGCTTCACTGTGGAATAAAGCATACTGTTTTCTCACTACAGCTTCATTGATTACAAGAAGTCGTTAATAGCTTGCAACAGACGAGACATCAGTCATTCTGGCCACAGTCCAACAATGCAATTAAGACCACGCTTAGCATTAATCAATAGAACTGACTGCACAGAAACTACTCACAAACTTAATGTTAAGTAGGCACTTAAATATACAAGGAATCAAGTGTCACAGAAAAGAAATTCTGGACTTCAGAATTTCGGTAGACAGTGTGGCAGCAGCCCAGCCCTCCTTTGGGCTGAAGATAAATGAAGACATCCAGTGGGTGGATTTCCCCGCCCAGGACAGTGGGTCCGAGGGCAGATCGGAGGGCGGTGCCATGGGTGGCACTGAAGTCTAAGCCACAGCCCCTGGGTGTCTCCCTGGATAATGAACTTCTCCCCTGTTCGGCTCTGTTGTGTTCCCCATTGGTTTGTTCAAGTTTGTCCCTCCCTACCAGTTACTTAATTGGAGACCTGTCACCCTATGTCATCTCTCTATTGGTTGGTTTCTCTGTACCTCCCTTCTCCACCCCCTGTATAAAAGCTGCTGTAATCCCTTACCCGGGGCTCCTTGTAGCCCTCCCTCCAGCCTCCTTGTTCTTCCGGCCTCGGGTCAGAGAATAAAGACTGGACTGCCGCTATATCGAGTCCCTCTCTCTCCTTTGCTCCCGCCGATCGCTGCATTGTTACCGACTGCTGCCAGCTCCTCGCAGGAGTCACAGGGCAGGCTGCTCTCTGTCGTGAGAGCCTCCACGCGACTGCAAAGCAGCTGATAGTCCTGCCTGCCAGGACACTCACTGCAAGCCGCCTGCTTGGCCTCCAGGCGGCCAGTGGTCAGCGACAAGACAGTACCAAGTAAATGTGAGAATGTAGAGCAGCTACATGTTAAAAGACTAAAGGACTAGAGATTAAAAAAAATAAAAAAAAAAACCACAAAACATCCAGATTATATAGTGTCAGATTTGATGTTGAAAATAATTATTTAATATGTTCGAGGATAAATAATTGCTATTGCAAAATTAGAAAAATAAACAGGTGATCTAGTGGGATCTTCATGGAGGCTGCAAAGGCAAAAGTCCATGTCTCATGCTGCATGGAGAAAGGGACACTGAGAAACTATCCTTGAATGACTAGTAGAGGGAGAGTCACAAGACGCAGCCTTACATTAAAAAAAAAGAAATATGGAATTCTGGTGGAAATAAAACTGAATGGAAGCCAACAATGGGTTCTTGCAGCACATAAGGTAAAAAGCATCCTAGGATGCATTAGAAAAAGCTTTGCCAGCAGGTGGAGGAAGGTGATTCTTCCTCTCCAGTCAGTACTGGTGACACCACACTTGGAGTGCTGTGTCCAGATCTTGGTTCCCCAGTACAGGGAAGGCATTGAAAAGCAGGAGAAAGTCCAGTGCAGGACTACCAAGATAATCAGGTTTTGGAGCACAATAATGTGAGGTGAGGCTGAGGAAAAGGCATATGTTTAGCCTGCAGAAGGATCAGAGGGAAACTGTCACTGCTGTATACAGCTTATTAACAAAGAGGGTATAGAGAAGATAGATCCAGTTTTTAGGATTATACTGTGGAATAAGGCAAGACAATAAAACCAAGTCAGAATATGAAAAATCTCTATCAGATTTTTTTTTTCTTCAACATGTGAGTTATCAAACAGGAGAACAAGTGACCAGAGAGTCTGCAGAATCTCCATCTTAGGAGATATTTAAGATTCAAATGGACAACCATAAGCAACCTTCCGTAACTGTGATGTAGCTCTGCTTGAGCAAGTAGTCTGTCTAGATGATGTCCAAAATTGCCCTTCAAACCTCAATTATTTTATGACTCTATCCTACGCGCATAACTGTAGTTGTAATTTTGAACTAGTAGTTCACTACAAAACTTCAAATTAACAGTTCATGGCTGGACATGGTATATTTCTTGACCATGTAGTTATCACTGTATATGGAAGAGTAACAGATATCATCATATTGACTTCCTTTATGGCACTGGCTACTCTGAAAGGCTCTGAGTAGGTAGGAAGAATTCACATTAAGGTGTAAAAGAATTTAAACCTCTCCATGGGAAACAGTAAGTAGAAGGACCAGCACTGGAACATTTTAAAAAGTTGTTAACTATTGAAAGGATGAAAAGGAAAATTCCATGACCTCTTTGATCATGTAGAGATTGTACTGTAACAACCGAATAAACTGACTAGTAGGCATACATTGATTGTGTAAGACAAGGGATGAAATAAGGGTGTATCACTTGGAAAAATGTTAGCTCAAAAATTGGAATAGTTAGTAATCCTGTGCATCAGGATGTCAATGGTGTCAACAGAAATGGACACAAGACAAAAGAGATTGAACTGACATGTGTATACATTTCTCCTTACACTTTAAACACATAGCCAGAATACCATGCCTCAGACTTGCTTCATTCTGGGCATGAAGCCACATGAGATCTGATTCCAAATCTACCATCAGTAACTTCAGACTAAGCATTTTTACTGTTGTAGATATTTTAAACTATGGATGCATTTGCTAAGGGATGTCAGAGGGAAATTAAATAAAACTATCCTTGGCAGTGACTAATAGGCTATTGTTTCTGTTTTGGCATGACTTGTTTTGGTTAGCCTTTTTTTGTACTATGCTATTGTTTCAATAATCAAGAAATAAAGTAATCTTAGAGTTGACTATAAGACATGAAGTGACTTAAAAGAGACAACCCCTCTGTTGCGGCGCGCTCGGATGGTAATTGCCGCAACCTTCCCGAAAGCGCTCCTGCGTCCGGCGGTACCTTGGTGCGGTGTGCGGTAGCCGGTGGGAAAGGAGCAGGGCCATGCCTTCCCCGCTAATCCCACCAGCGCAGGCGGTAGCGCAGGCACTCGCACATCCAACGCCTTAAGATGGGGGTAAAGAGTTGGGAGGCGGACTCTTCCGAGGTAGCAACAGGTTTATTACAGGGGTGCACAGGATTACATACGGAACCAAACAGGGGTGGAGAGAACACCACGGACAAATAACACGAGGGCAAGAGGGAGGAGAGAAAGGTGAGACTACAATACACAAGCCAATGAGGGTGGGTGAGGGGAGGAGCAGGGGAACAGGGCCAATGAGGCACCGAGTGAGGGAGAACTCTCCAGAACATAACCATATACAGAACATAGATTGACAGGACTAACCCAAATAGGGGAATGTACCAAAATAGGGCTTGGAGGGGGAGAGACCTTCCTCACCATTACAACCGAGGGGGAGACTTTAGGTGGCTGGCCCATCCTCAGGCCAAGCCACCACCACACCCCTCCACAAACTTGGGTCGACATGAAGGCAAATCCAAATGAAGCATTTGTGAGGATCAACTTTTATCAGCATGTTAGGGATGCAGAAATATTATGTTCTTCCACTTCTGTTTAATTGTGAAGAATTAGCAGAAAGAAAGAGCACATAGCCACTTAAGAGCTGCTTTTATGCTCAGAAAGTGTGATCACGTGTCCTTGTCACATTCTTTAATAAGATGTGTATGAAGATTTAATATTTGAAAACTACAAAACACTTTGTCCTTCCCATGTACAGGAAGTCTGGGAGGGTCACAGACGCATGAGCAAAACTCAAGCAGTATTGTTGCTCATTGTGCCTTGTGGTAGTCACAGTAATTACAGGTTTTAAGAAAAAATTCTTAAACTTGTCGATCTATGAGTACACATAGTTAATAGGAGACACTATTTCTGAATTATTCCTGAGATTATTTCTGAATCATATCACAGTAATTATGTTGCCTTTTTTAAGTGCTATATTATTTATATCTGTGAAGATTTAATAAGTAAGATTTAAGTTGATGTTACTACCTATGTTAGAGCTTTCTGACATCTTTGTATTTGTGTTATTTATTATTATATTCTAACAAATTATTACTTGAAGTAAAAAGTATTGGTTAAATTAAATGTAGCCTACTGATTACTCTTTTAAAAAATGAATTCTTTCATTAATTTCTTGTCCTTGTTTTGAAGATGACAATTTAATAATAAAGTATAGAGGGGGATAAAGTACTTTAATATTTGACACTAACCTAGTCTTGTATAATAATTTCTAATATTGAAATGTTTAGTTGAGATGGCATTTAAAGTAACAAATTCATTTAGAGACAGTAGCTCACTTCCTTGATTCAACATTGCAGATCTATGAGTTATTGCACAATATCTTTCTACCAATGGTTTTGTTATCCAGCTAACGTGGCATAAACTGCTTAGCATTGATAACATTTGACCCCAAATGCTATGTTATGACATGAAAAGATTTATATGGAGAGGTATGTCAGAAAATAAGACCCTTCCTGATATTAAAGTGTTTCTTGAATAAAGCTTCCTTCATCACTCTCTTAACGCTGTTCTCCTTTTAAGTGATATGGGTTTGTTTCTGGGTTGTTGTTGTTTGGATATTTTTTCATGATGACTCAAGTTAAGGTGTTCACTTTAAAATCCAAAGGGTATTTGTACCATAAAGAATAACACATGATAAGAATTGCAGAACCACAGAAACACTACACGGGTAGGAAGATGTTCTCAAAGAGAAAAAAACCGCCTGCTTAGAGCAAGGCGAGGTCAAGCAGGATGCTCAGGACCATGTCTAGACAGATAGTTTATACTTCCATGGATAGCAAAAGGTGTTCTCAGTCACCTCTTTTGAAAGTAGCCATTTGTTAAAAATTGTTCAAAATTAATTCAGGAAAATATAAAGTCTTGAATTTTGTTAAATCAATTTATAACCAAATTTCTTCATGTAACATAATTTCTTCATATATCTCTTTTTCACTAGGAAAAATTTTTACTTAACTCTCAATATTTTCTCTCCTTCAAGGGAAGAAATTTTAACTCCTACCAGAGGTTGGTTTTTTGTTTATTTCGTATGACGTACTAAGATTCTAAGAGAGGAAAATCCTCACTTTAAGATGTTTCATCTATTGCACAAATCATTTTATTCTTCTCAGTTCTCCTCAATTTTTCAATATACATTTTTAAACATAAAAATAATACAGTTATATTCAGAATTTGAAATCTAACAATACATACACCATAGTAAAAAGGTAACATCTCTGCACTTATTCTGCTTACTTATTTCCTATTTTAGCTTCAAGCGTAGTATTAGCCACAACTGTCTTAAGACTTGTCAGCTGTACAGGTAAAACTGATATTTTGGGGGTTTTTTATCCCAACAATTTTGAAAGTCTGAGAAAAGTTTTAGAAATCATGGATGGGAGTGAGGGCCTGGCTCCCTTTGTCTAGTTCACTTACCTTTAGTTTTTTACTGTTTGATGTAGATGACACGGACCAGTCCCTCTCACAGGACCTACTAATACTCATTCCACTACTTGTGAATGTTTCTCTCGTCTTCCTGTATGATGCTTTGATTTACCTTGCAGCAGTGGATTATCTCAGTCTTCTGTTTCTCAAGCAGCTGGAAAGAGAAAAGAGAAAGATAATACAAGAAGAGAAATATGAATGTTAGAAGCCAGGAAACCTGTCAAAGTGCTATGAAGTTCATTTTCATAGTTGTAATTCGGAAGAGGCAAGCTATCTTGCCTAAATTTGACTCACATTGAGTAAAGCAGAGGATTACTGGAAGTGTGAGATAGTGATGAGTTTTTCGGTTTGCAGCTAGCTCTAGAACAACCCACCAATTTGTCCTCTGGTACAAATATGTGTTCATCAGAAAAGACCTTTTCATGCCCTCACTGATTTTCAGAACAGTCTCTATTATGTAGGCATGAACTTGTTCTTGATATGTCTTTTATTTTAGATATATTAAATAGCCTTTTCTTTCAATGGACTTCGCTCACCAAATGATCCAGTTATCTCTCTTTGATTTGTTCTTATTATTACTCCTCACTGTATCAGTCCTTTTTACATGTGCAAGTGTTATCAGTAGTGATTTATATTTCTGTCCAATTTTTTAATTAACAACATTGCAGGTAGCTAGAACACAACTGAAAAATCTCCACCAGGTGATGATCCCTTTTAGATAAATAGCTATTGGGCTAACCCTGTCAACCGTTCTAAATTATTTTAACTTAATCTTTTTTTACACTGGACAGTGTTATTAATCAATTAAGTCCGTGTATGACAATCACCTGTTTACCAAAAATACTGTTGATCTATAATGTATCTGCATAATTTCTTTACTAACCAAACTTGTAATCTCATCAATTAGAAAAATTAGACATTTTTGTGGATTCTTTTATCTTGAAACCTAAATGGACTGGTAGCAGTTACATTCATATTCTTAAACTCTGTCAGACAAAACAAAGGATCTCAGCTGACAAATTCAAGTTGTTTTCTCAGCCCTTCCTCGTTAACCAAAACACAGTCATCTGGCAGCATTGGTTACCCTGACTCATAACTCTATTCACGTGATTCTTTGTAAAATTACGTGGAAAATTCGATTTACTGGTCTTTTTTTTTCCCATTATTTCAGCTGCATTGTGCTTTTCAGAAAAGTACCTTTTGATTGCAGAGATTTATGAAGTAGTGCAAGACAGACTGTGTGTTTGTGGGCAAGGAACAGCAAAGCAGTGAGGGTCTCTCAGGCAGGACTTGGCAGCCAGGTGCAGGGCAGCTGAGGGGCACTGGCACAGTTTCAACCCCAGCCCCAGGCATAAGTCACCTCCCTGGGACATGGATCAGCTGAGGCCCAGGCTGGAATGTGGGCCTGTGGATTGGGGTCCAGATCAGACCTTGAGAGGGGAACCATGGACCCCTCACCCAGGATGGCCTGGCAGGGCTGTGGAAATGAGAACAGGACAGGCCAAGTCCAGGCTGGGATATCAGCCCATGGGTGAAATTTTAGATTAAGAATAGCAGTACTATAGACAAACAAAGGCAGGGTAAGAGGTGTCAAGTAAAGGGAGAGAGCTCTTGGAAAGGTTTTTTCTAGACTGACATCGAACAACTCTTTATGCTAATTTCAGGTCAGATGGTTGCATATTTTTACCCAAACCCAAGGGAGGAGGCTCAGGGCCCTGACAAATGCTTCTCTAGCCATGTTCACACAGCAGCACTATCTATCAAAGAGATGCTTCTGCTTCCGTTCTGGGATGTCAAAAGTAGAGATTGCATTTTTAAAAGAAAGGAAGGTGGAGAGAATGCACCAGTGGGAATGAATGGCTGCAAGCACAGGCAATCAGTTCTGCTAACAGGACAGAGCCTGCTTAGAACTATTTTAAAATTTTCTGGCATTTTCTAGCAACCAGGACTTTCTGTACCATAGCTGAGATATGTGGTGAAACTCCATGAAGCTGAGAATAAGGGATAACATTGTCCTATAATTAATTTTAAAAAGTTTATCAAGTATACCAGATATTTCCATTATATGATAAAAATGGGAGCTATCAGTTAATATGTAGTCATAAAATAATTTTAGATTAATTATCTAATTAGTTATGACATTGGAATGTAAAAATAAATAACAAAATCAGAAATTGCCTCTATTTGTTAGAATATTTTCCAAATGATAAAAAATTTGGGGAATCTACATGTCTATTTTTCTTATAACTCCTTGCAGAAAACAGATGTTTTTGTGTGAACTTATTTAAAAGGTATCTAATATCATTATATTATTGATGAATTTGGTCATCCCAAAATATCTTCGCTCTCATAGAAAGTTCCTCACTTCACTTGTCTGAGATGCACAAATTCATTGCTAAAATAATTAAATTCTACGCCTTGGCAGATTCTCTGGCAAATGATTCCACATGGTAATCTGCAGAGAATCTAAAATGACAACCAAGTCACGTTCTTTTGTGTCAGAACTTCAGAACGGCGGCTCTGCCAATGTAATCATACAGACAATGAACACACATGCAAATAAAAAATTACATCTATGCAAACTGCTCTAGTTTTTTTTCAACATATTTCTCTCTGCCTTTAAATAATGTAACTTCATAACTGTACTGGAACTTGCTGTAATACTGTACAAATGTTTTACATAGGTAATCATGAACATGATTAATTTCTACATTTAGAAAGTTTGGTCTTCCTTGTCAATGGTGTTATTTGATCAAGAGTCCATTTGCTTTAAGGGTAGTTATCATGAAACTGGCTTTCACCCATCTCCTCTTGCCTTAGGCAACAATAAGACTGCTTTATTTATAATTGTTACTAATTTTATTGGGTCTTGAAACACTGCTGAAATAGAGAGCACCCTCTGGCATTATTTTCCTAGCTCTGTGTCAAAACGCTGAACAGTACTTGCAAACCAATTTGTATTCTAATTATGCAACTTGGGAACGACCTTGTAAGGTTGATATCTTGCCAGTATTTTAAAGGATTTATGTAAACACTTTCATACATGAAGCTGGAGAAAACTACACAGTTGGTAACAAAAGCATCTTGTATATACAAAAAGGCAAATTAACCTTTGAAGTGTCTCAATCAAACGAAATAGCTGTTTCAGAGAAGTGTTTAATTTTTTATGTATAAAAAACAAAAAAACCCCATAACATGAAACAGAGAACTTTTTTGTTGCTGCTGCTTTCTAAATCTGGAAAAAAAGATTTTTTTCTGTTTGATGAAAGCTTCACTTCAATTAGTTGACAGATGTTATATGATTTACATGTCCGTTTTCTGTATTACTGTATTCTTCTTTGAGAGTGAGTGGGTAATGTGGATTTTCTGGAGGAGAGGAGCCTGCTCCTTCGCCAGTGAGTAACTATGTCTGTTAATAAGAGATGGGACCAAAGATTGCATGATATGGCAGTAGCAATGAGGAGTCCCTGCAAGATAATGCAGCTCAAAATAATGCTGATAAGATCAGGAAACAGGAAGTAAAAGATCAGAAGAAATGGAGGAAATCCTCCTATGAACAAGAGTTGCACAGTTAGCTCCAAGTTAGTCACTGAGCTGACTGAAAACAACTAAAATTAGAGATGCAAAAACACAATAGGCAGGACATAAACTCTTTCCAAGCCCTTTTTCTCCTTTTCGTTTGGTTCTGTTTCTGTGTTGTCCTTCCTGGTCAGTTCAAGCTTTATCATTTAAAATACAACTTTTCTCTGGCATGCTTTGTAATTTATTTTATGTTTATGATGTTTGAATAGCTCACTATGAAGAAAAGATCTAGGATGATCTACCTTGAAGTTATGGCTGACATGCCTTCTGTGTTTCAAGTGTCTCTCCTCATTGTTCATCTAATTCCTTATTCTCTTCAAAATACTGCTCTGAAGGTGCTGCATCACTTCTTTTTTTCTTTCAACAGGTAGCTGATTGTTATTGTCATTGTCAAAATTGTACTTATTAACTAGATTTGCTTTCCATCTCTCTAACCCGTATGCTTGTATGCTCTCAAAAATTATTCTTATTGATCTTCGTCTCATCACACTCTGGCCTGAAACTGAACAGACAGTTCAGGAAAGGGGCTAGATCTGCTGGAGCAAAATCTGAAAATTTGCTAGGAGATTTCAGTAGACAAAGCAAACACATTATATTGCATTGAAAGGCCCTCACAAAATTCAGATTTTCCATTCTAAGAAGGCATTTGTTGCTAAAAAGAAGTTCATTCCCAGTGATTAACTATGGATTTGATTTCAACTAAGAAAATTAAACTGGATGGAAAGCGAATAAAAGCAGATAAATTTAGCACCAGTGCATTATTTTTTCTAAGAAATGCAGAAGCTAACAGATGGGGCCCAGAACTGAAAATGAAGAGCAGGATATAGTTTACCTTCTTACAATAACCTGAAAACCATTTAAATTAAATGTATTTGCTCCCACTCTTGTCAAATGAGAAACAGACATCCACTTTGCCACATGCACAGGTGCTTAATATTGTGTGATTTATAAAAAACCAAATTTATACTAGCTAAAGTTTCAATGACTGCATATATTTGTACTATTTTTAAAAGAAAGGGGAGAGGTCTCATTTTTAAAATATCATTAACAATCCATATTTTCCTATTTTACATGCTGAACCTTCTGGTGAATTACAATGTTGTACAAACACTGTGGTATCAGGTGTCAAAGTGGAAAACATTTTTTTTTAAAAGAGATTAATCCTTTTTTTAATTAATTATGTTGAAGCATCTAAATGTATACTTGTTTATACAGTTATATAACGTGGATGCATCTAAAATACAGTTATTTATTACATTACAGGTTGTTCAAATTACAGTCAAACCAGCAATTTGCAGGAGGCAGGTGTGCACACCAAGTTCTTGAAACTGGAGGATGAAACATGTTGCTCCCAATCAATACCGATAAATGTTGGTCTTGAACAGCAGTCTCTCAAATCAGGTAAAGTGAGAAAGAAAGAAGAAATATCTTTGTGGCATCTTAAGTGATATAATCAAGGTGATATAAGAGAAACGCCAGTTCTGGTCCCCTTCTGAGCAGCTGCCAGATATGAGAAAATACAGATGTGCTAAGGTGTGTAGGAGATGGACTTGCTTCAGGTCCTGCTAAGTTCCGGGTCAGAAGGCTCAGGCTTTCAGAGATGAGGAAGGGCATCACATTGACCTAAAACATCTTGGTGGATCTCCTACTTCTGGGGACTCACACTGTTCACAAAATACAAAATCATTAAGACATCAAAAGGTACAAGCCGTTTTAGCCTTAGTGAGATGATGAATTCAACCCTTGTGACTTTTGTGTTCAAGGACAAACTACCAAGATACCTTCAATATTAGATTTTATACTATAGCTAATGTCTTCAGCTGGTTCTTTTAGAATATAAAAAATGCACAACAGTAACTATATTTAAGAAAGAGATTAATCAAGAGTTTAAATCAAAATTTTATAGAGCTTATTAACTACACGTCACAGAAGTCCATCAGAAATTCAGGAAGCAACCATTTCTTTTTCCAAAGTTCTTTATCAGCATTTATGATAAATTTGAAGCCTGTATCTTTATAAGAACATTTTTATTAAAACTTAGCAGCTATCTGCCATGATAAGTTTATAACTACCCTCATTTAAACTCATAATTTACTTAAAGATATTTATTGTAACATTATATGTAATACACAAATTTGCAACCAGAATCAAATAAAATTATCTTTATTCTGCTTATTTTGTAAGTTCTCAGGGCAGTTTGGAGGTAAGTGTTTCTTCAGAAACATCACAGAGTAAAATTACATTGCAACTTCACTATCCGCAAAATTTCATCTCAGTCAATTTAGGAATTTCCGGTTTATTACAATATTCCAGGTGCATACTTTTAATTGTATTTTTACTCTCAAAATTTCAACATTGGTAACTTCCAGATTACTATATTTAGACCTCCCTTTATGGATAAATTCAAGAGAAATTATTTCTGTCTATTTTTTACCTTTTTGAGATCATCACCAACAATTTGTCCCTTGTGTGTTATCATATCACTTGTGATTTTATTGCACAAAGTCTTACACTTATTTATTTACAGCATTCGAGTCACAGCATTTGACTGAATTTAGAACTTTTTGAATTGTTTTGGAAGAATTAAGGAGGAAACTAAGACAAATATTTAAACAGAATATACCTAATCTAAGGAAAATTTGTGCTTCATACATAAAATATTACCATTTAATGTTTATTCAGAGCCAGGAGAAATTAGTATTAATTTACTCTGAATCAACGACTCAGTGATTTCAATCTGTGTACTCCCTCTGGCTTTTAACGATATTTTTCTCCCTTCTCTCAAGGGTTAATATTCAATTTATGTATACATAATGTGTTTCTGGCTTTCTGATTTTCCCATTCTTGTGTTATAATATTTAGCTAATGCAACTTTGAGAGATAGTTTCAGGTTCAGGATTATTGGAAACCAAATTAGGACTTTTGTTCCTTGTTTGTAAGGGTCTAAAAAATGAAATGGAATGGCCAGCCTGTGGCAGTTATTAATATCTGAGGCAGGGATAGGGCTTTCCTATGTCAGATTAATATGAGCATAGATATACAATATGTGGCAAAAAATCTCTCCTGTTTGAATGTTACGTTTCGTGAGATCTAGTTTCAACTCCTTTCAACTTCCACATTTTTAAATGGCTGTGAAGCAAATCTCAACTTTTCCAAGACTGCTGCAGATCTGAAAGAGACTGTGTACTTTCGAAAACATTTGGCAGTTTGCTCAAAACTGTACATATGCATTGTTTTGAGAAGGGAAGGGTTCTCTAAAAACAGTAAAATAACAGTGCCAGTAAATATAAATAAGATATAAATTTGAAAATTTAAGAATAACCTTTTGTAAATCTAAGGTTGTTCTTGATATTCTTCTTAAGGTAAAAATTTCTTTTTAGAAAATCTAAACTTTTAAAAACCGTTAGTGATGGTAACATCCATGTCACTAATAAATATGTCATGTATATAACATGGGATATGGAGAAAATGTGTCACTTACCCTAAACCCAAAATAAGGAAAAGAAAGAAAGCCTTAACACCCGGAGGTGCACATGTGCTTCTTACACAGGAAGAAGTTGTAGATACTCAAATGTTACTTTTTAATACTTGTGATCACTGCCATCAAACATATTTTGAGTGACTTTAGATGTAAGGAAATTAAATTTGTCTTTCATGAAGGTGAATTTTATATGATACCTATTTAATATGACAGGTGGGAGGAATGGGATGGTAGGCTAGACAGCAAGGCTAACAGTGCTCTGTCTAGTCTTCCCTCTCTAAGTGTCGCAGACTTGTGCAAACCTGATCTGTGAAATGTCCAAGATCATGCCATTTAAAAAGAATTCAGGATGTTAAATAACAGTTATTTGAATTTATGTTTCTGAGAAATGTGTTGTAACAACTACAGGTTGCTTCGCCATATAATTCTTGCATCTCAGCAGAATGACATACCTTGTTACTCTGAACATGAGGTTATACCTGCTATAAGGCCCAGGTTCGAAAGTAAGACAGGCCCTTTTATTGTGTTATTTCCCTTCAGATTGTCTCCCGTTCTATTTTTGCATCCTGTATACCATAGAAAATATATTAAATAGAGGGGTTCTTTTGTGGTATGTGCAGATACATGAAATGCAGGAACAATTTAACAGGAAAAGTGTCACTTAAATTTCCTTCTTCGTATTAGTCTCAGACAGCATCCTGCATGCTGGTTGTCTTATGCCCTTCACTACTTGGAAGCTGCTGCAGTTTTGTGGTGTTCTGTGGATGTAACTTGTGAAGTGCTTTGGGATGAAAAGTGCCATATAAATGTAGGGTATTATTATAGTGTACTTTGCTTGACTGGAGAAGCTTCATCAGGAAGATTGCTTTATTGGGTTATCTCCTAGGTAACCGTGATTCACTGTAATGATAGTGACTAGTACTCTTTAAATTGGACAGTAGTGGCACAACTACAACCTAACGGGAATAAAATGAGATAGCATCAAGTTAGGTAATGTTGATTAACCATGTAGTAAATGAATATAAAACTATAAGCTCTGGCTTCTTAATACACTTCTTAATACATTTGCAATTCAATACTAAAGGCTATATTTTCCAAGATTCTCCAGAGGTTTTGGTAACTGCAAGAAGTTACTGCATTATCATATTTAAGCCTCTGAATTTCAGTTGCATTTAAAATATTTAAGTCATTGTACTACTTCTAAGTTAGAAGTCACAGAAAAATGCTTTGCTATACATATTTTATATATACAGTTGTAGCAATTGCATGGTAATTAAGACCTTAATTCAGCAAAGCTAATAAGGAAAAAACTCACTTTTCTTGTTCTTTCTGGAGGACAATTTGCACATTTGAAGTTCATATTTGCATATTATGATAAGAAGACTTTGGATAATCAGATGCCATATTCCCCCTGCCGCTGAACCACTACACCAACACAAACTTCTTCCTTCTCTCACTTGTGCATAACACTCCCTCTTTATAATTACTCTAACAACTAATTTTAAAAGTCTTTAGCCGTACAACTGATCTGTCTTTGCTGACTTCCACATAAGATGCTTAAGAAACAGGTCACTAAAATCAGAAAACAGATTGTACAATGTATTCTCTGGGATACCAGACCAAAGCCAAACAACTTGTCCCTTATTATTATCACCTGTCCTTATCAGCACCAGGGAACAAAAGTCTCTTACTGCCTCAGCAGCAGGGCCACATTTTGGTAACTGCTTGAATTTTTTTTATTGCTGGAAAAAAATAAACATATTCAAGCAGTAGAAGCAATTTTCCACTTAGTACAATGGAAAAAGTTTCCTGTATGATAGTGAGGAAGCTGAGAAATGTGTCAATCAATTGTAAGCTGTTGCCACAAATGCAGCCATACTGTAAGGACATACTTGTAGATGAAAGAAATAAAACATCTAAAGAGATTTCTAACAGTTGTGTGACAACATCCTGGAAGATTCTCATCTAGTAGTGAAAGACTCTCATGATCCTCCTCTATGTCACAAGTGCTATATAGAGCTTGAAAAATACATTCCAGGCACTCTTCTGCAGTACCTATTAATTCTAGGTTACTCACCTGGGAAAAAAATTGCCATAGATTTAGATAAAAAAGTTTGATCTTAAATTGATGCTGAAGAAGTTTAAATAATTAAGGCATCTAGAAATGTTATTTATCTAGTATGCAATCAGGATTATCAGCATTTGATATTTCTGACATATTTAGCCATAGGAAGAAGAAAGCAAAGTGGCTTACAAAGAGAAACTTATTTTAGAATTCAACTGCACAAATTTAGAGTCTTAAAGGTTTAAATATAAGCCTGAGCTAGTAGAATTCTGTGTCCTCATAGTAAGTGAAGAGAAAAGACAATAAGCACTTACAGGTACATTAAATTTAATCATAAGATATTAAATGTTGGTGTAGATATGCTTCACTTGGGCTATTGATGCTGACACCTTTTTGGGGGAGAAATTCCAAATCCTTCGTGACCATTCTCAGACTCTTCTGTGGTGTCTAACGTATCAATAACACTTGTGTCTCTCCTATAGTATGGATCTCCCTCCCCTACCTCCACTGAAAGAGCAGAGCAAAGGCCCTCACTAGCACAAATATCATTGTGCTGCCCCCAGCCTTATCCCTAGCCAGACTTGTTTTATCCCATTTCCCCTTCGAATCCAGTTTAAAGCTCTTTTAATGAACCTTGTTAACTCCTAAGCAAAGATCCTTTTCCCACTTCGAGACAGGTGCACCCTGTCTGTCACCATCTGGCCTGGCATTGTGTAAACTGACTCATTGTAAACCCCTCTGCAAATTCTGCCATTGACACCAGACTCTGAGCCCAGTATTTATCTTCTGACTCTTCCTGATATTTCTCTCATCATTTCCTGCAACTGGAAGGATGGAGAATGCTATTGTGCTCTTGATGCCTTAGCCAGTCATCCCAAAGTCCCAAAGTCTTTCTTGATTGTCTTTGGGCTTCTTGTAACTTCATTGCTGCCTACCCAAAATAATGGAGAGTGATCTGAGGGCTGTTACCAGGGTAGGAAGCTTTCTCTACACCTCTTCAATCCAAGCCCTGGTGAGGCAGCAGACTTCACTAAGAAGAGGGTCCAGGCTGCATACTGGGCCTTCTGTTCCCCACAGGAGAGAATCTCCTATGACAGTGACAGAACCTTTTGCTTTATGAAAGGAGTTTTCATGCAGGGCATAGGCTGACTTAAACTTGGAGACACTTTCAAGCTAGATGAACCATTGTGCTCATCATTGTTTGGTTCCACTTGCAGAACCTTGTATTTATTATGACAGGGCACCTAGGAAGGCTGGGCGGTCACAGAGGAGACGTGTCTGCTGCACCAGGCAGGAATTTGTTGCCATTGCCTCCTATGCCTTGAGTCACTGTATTCATCCTGCTGTAGAGAGGATAGGGAATACTCTTGTCATGCACCCTGTCTGTTGGGCCTGTCATAGGGAAAGTAGGGTGTGATTCTAGTATAGAAATTATAGGAAGTAGGGAACAAAAATCCATCATTGCTCTGTGGAAGTTCACAGCTCTTGTTTTGTGTGTTAAACTGCCTTTACCTTGCTTCACAAGTCCTCTTGCCTTCCTTCTGTTTTCTCCACCATCCCACAGGAGAGAAACTGACTGAATAGCTGTGTGGGTATTTGTAGGTCGGTTGTGGTCAACTCACCAAATTTAAAGTCACACTTTCTAAGAAACCTAATAAAGAAAATATGATTGCATAAACTTTTCTTTTTCCCTTGATGAACTTTATGTGAAAATAAAGGTATAACTCATTGAAACAGAATATTAAGTATAGCTATTGACAAGGGCCTTTGTCAGTACAGTTTGACAGGTCTTGACAGGAAATAAGACAACTTTGACAATTCATAATGGCTGGGAATCTGGCCTTTCACATCCTTCTCTCAAGAAAGCTGCATGGTGACTACTTTAGTCTGTAACCAAGTGGAAGCAGTTTCTCAGTTAGGAACAGATTAATTGAAGGCTCAACCAATAACAGATGTAGCATGAAATCAGAATGTTTTACCAAATTACTGTTGTTCTGCTATCACTAACTGTGTAAAGAAGCAGGCACTGACCTACTGCAAACCTTATGTATTTTCAGGGAAAAATTGAAGCTATGCTCAGGGCTTTATTTTTTGTCTGAGAATAATGCAACAAAAGTATTTCTGAAACTTCATCGTGTTTTTCCAGGCTAAGATAAAAAAAAAAAAGCTTTTTTTGAATCTGAGGTAGTTTTTAAATGTGCTTGATCTGATTTCATTTGTTTTACAGGAATGAACAAGGACGTATGTATCTATGGTGTGGCTGTCCTCATGGAAATTGTAACTTACTAGAAGATACATTATTGTTATTGAACTAATATTTGAATTAGTATTTTTTCAGTTATAGATCAGATTTCAGGGGGTGTTAGGTTTCTATTTTTCTATTATTCTATTGAAGATACCACAAAACAAATATCAAAATAAATAAATCTGCAGGGCTTTGCATAAGGTTTATTACGGGGTCTCTTTAGAACTGACCAAATGGTTATAGCTGAAGACAAAAATAAACAGATTTCCTCTTCATATAGTACTTTGTTTCATTTTGTTTTGTTTTTATCATACTGAATTTATGCAACTCCAAAGGTTCAAAGTCTTTGCTAAGTATCCTTGTGAAACTAGAATCAGTAAAGGGTGCAATACATCCTGTAACAGCATAGCATCATAGAGTCAAGGTTGGAAAAGACCTCCAAGATCATCGAGTCCAACCTTTGACTGAACACCACCATGTCAACTAAACCATAGCATTAAGTGCCACGTCCGGTCATTTCTTGAACACTTTCAGGGATGATGACTCCATTAGCTCCCTGGATAGTCCCTTCCAATGCTTAAATACTCCTGCAGTGACAAAATTCTTCCTGATGTCCAACCTCAACCTCTAACAGATGTAGTAAAACTACTTCACAGTAGGAGTAAACATTAGAGTATGTGTAGGTAAAAGCAAAAGAGATGAGCAAATTGTTATGGATTTTGTCAGTAGTCTATGCAGAAGAATAGTGTTGAACAAGAGATATGCTCTTTTTCCTGAAGCAGTAACTCCACACATGCCGGAAGACAGTGTCACAGTAAGAGTTACTGTTTTATGACATCAGAAGCATAGAAGACAGAGGCGAGGACGCTTATCTACCAAACACATATTGTGTAGAAATATGTCAAAACACAATAGCCTGTGAGTTGTTTGATACCTGATGATTACCTTTTGGTATTTAATACACCCACTGCATCATTGGTAATGAACAATTAAGCGGTTAGAGGTTCTTTTCTTTAGTGGGAGATAGAACCTTGGTGGTGGTTCTTTCTCTCTTTTTGAGGGAAGCCACTGTCTTTCAGAGTGTGAATATGACAGGCCTAGGAATTGAACTCCACTACCTTCTATGTATATATGAGAAATGCATTATAGACATTATCAGAATATGTATATTTGGCAAGACAGTGAAGTCATCCTTCACCTCATCCTGTTTTTGAACCAAAGCTTTTCATATCTACAGCAGTTTCCCTTCAGTAAGCTAATATCCTAAGTACTCCCTAAAAATCCTGTGCATATCAGCAGGAAAAGATTAACCTAAAGATATCTGAAATTATCAGCAAAATAAGACTGTAGCAATTTATGTTGAATTTTTCTGAGTGATGAGGAAGTCTGTATGTCACCTCGTGCAGAAGCATAGACCTGTGTTAGCCTAAGCAGTCAAGTGGCAAGATTTTGGCACACCTTCAGCTCATTTTGACAGATTTTGTAGCTGGATTATGAGGAATGAGAAGTCAGGACTGAAAATGTGTAGATCTTCTTAATAACACATCTGCACAACTAAGATAGGTTAGACAAATAAATCATGTGAACAAGACTTTGTCTGATTCCACAAATGAAGGAAAAGAGAAAAAAGAACCAGATTCTAAATTACTCATAGTGCTGTCCTTAAACTTTCCTAAAAGCTGTTAGGTGCAAGCCCATAAACTAAAATGAAAGCTGACTGTTATTTGCAAGAATGAACACAAGTTGCAGCTGTGTGACTTCTTCAACTGTTGTCCATTGGTACCACTTTGAGAATTTTTATTAAACATACACCAGTAATAAAAAAAAAATGGAAAGAAAAAAAGGAAAAAAAAAAGAAAAAGAGAAAAACCTTTCTAAACAATATAGATAAATCTATAATTTCTACAATTGTTATAATAGTTTTATAGTATTGATCTCTGTAGCCGCTTTGTTTTTTTCTGATTCTATTGAATAAAAGGGGATGTGCACTAGGATTTTGTAACTGTGGTTCTAGAGTACTTCAGTCTAACTATGAATGATATTCTCTATAAGACACTTTAACATTCTGCTGTTTTCTTCTCATACTTCTTAACTCTGATTGAAGTTCAACTGTGCACACTGAAACTGATGTATAAGAATTTTGATTATTTTTAGACATATGTAACTATTCAATTTACAGTGTCCACACACTTGTTGCTTTGCTTCAACTAATGTCTAACGACAGAGAACTCTTCATTTCCCAGTGTAATAGATTCTGTGCAATTCAAGGGAAGCAGATAGAACAGAAATTTCTTCTGCTGATCAAAACTTAACTGTCTTATGCTTTTAGTAATCCCTTTAGATCTGAATTATTCAGCAAAAGTTATTAATGACAAACAACATCAGTGGAGTCAAACATTTAAAAGGAAAGGTTAACTTCATAACTCCTGTGGATCAGTTATCACTGTAATTTATTCTGTAATAATGTGCAATGAAGATGAAAAATATTCTGAATAATTTATAACAAACTTGTAGTTCCTCTTCTTAATACTGTACAGATTATAATGGTGCATCAGACAATAGTTTAAAAAGCAAAGCACCCCACCTATTTTGCTTAATTTTGCATAATAAATTTGAAAGAGGTTGCAATAACATAAGGTGTGGGAGGAAAAAATAATGCCGTTTGTTTCTTGGTTTTTTTTACGTTTATCAATAACTGTATCATAAGACCATGTCCATCTAAGATTCTACCACACATATATGTGTATTGACTACCTGGAACATCTTTAGTTTAATACAGTGTCCCAAGGGGATAACACAATTTGAAACAGAAAAAAAAAAAAAATCAGGATTTTGCTAGAGATAGGTCAGGCTTTGCCTCTGTTCTAAAGAATCTAACGCTGTTTCCTTTCATCTATGTTATCTGATGTGTGAACCCTCCAATGGCATGAATTGTCCAAACAGACAGAAAGACAGAAAGAGAGAAAGACAGACTGACAGACAGAAAGACAGACAGACAGACAGAAAGAAAAAGACAGAAAGAAAGAAAGAAAGAAAGAAAGAAAAAGAAAAAGAACGAACACATTCTTTACACCTTTAGAATTCAAATCTTGTTTTACAGTCAATTTTGATGTGAAATTAGTCTAGTCCAGCTCATTATGTTACCAGCTGGAAGACCCTATTTTGTCAGTGAAGCATAGAAAATTGAGGTTGATGCAGTGAAGAATTGAGCTTAATATCCAGAAAATGTTCCACTTCTGCGTTGTTCTGCACTGCCTGGTGCAGAATTCATGTTGACTATGCAAGTAGTTGTTAACCTGTCATCTTAGTAGTACAAGAGAAGATATTAATCTGCCCTTCTTGCAGCAGGATGGATAATATTTTAATTCAGATACTGTAGTAGTGCAAACACGGGAGAAATAACCATAGATCTAGTTAAACCTGGGATTCACGTTAAAAAAAAAGGGGGGAAAAAAGAGGAAGAAATGAAATTTCTCACCACTGAATATACCTGTTAAAACATTCTTTACTTACTTTTGTATTTAGATTTGGGATTATAGGATGATCATCTCAGACATCCTGTGAAGATGCCATGTATGTAGGTCTAAGAAGTAGCCAAAGGCAAAATTCCTCAACTGTGCCTCACTTGCTCCACAGAGCAAGAGCTATCAATTATTGAAGGTGCATTACAAATGCAAGTGTTAACTGATTCATTCTGGAAAAAATATGCAAACATGGTGGGGTATTTGTATTATTCTTGTTTAGCTAGTATCATAAAACTGATATCCATTTTACATAGTGGTGAAAACATGTTAAATTAAAAAGTGATCTTTGGTTACCTGTTTTTTGTCCTGTTCTTATTAATCAAAAATGTCTACTTAATGCAAGGCAGTGAGCTTGGATATCAAATATGGTTTGCCATGGAGCTTCATCAGGGGTTTTGGCTGTGATAGTTACTCTTCTTCATGGTAGTATGTATGACACCATGTTTTGGATATAAACAGTAATGTAAACAGTGTCAATGATACACTAATGTTTTAGTTATTGCTGAACAGTGCTTGCACAGCATTGTGGTAGTTCATCCCTCTTCTTTCCTCTTAGGACACTATAATCTCAAGAATTCTTCTTAGGACTTGGCCTTGGTTAATGGCTCCCCTGATTTTATCAGGAACACTGTCCACACCAGGAACTTCTGGAACTTCATTTTGCATCCCTGGTTCCCATAAAAAAAAATTTCTAAATTTATTCTAATCTGATTTTTCTTTATATGCTTCATTTATGTAGTAAGTAATTTAGTGGACCTTGTAGCTGAACTCTACATGTTCTACATTAACCATGTCAATTCATGGTTTCACAAATGTATTTGAAACATGGTTTTCCTAATACCTTTAATGATGATGCTTTAAGAGACCTAAAGCACTCATTTGTGATAAATATCAAGGCCTTCTCCATTTCTCATGCTGCACTCATAGTGAGGCAGCAAGAAGTTGGGACTGAACAGGAAGTTGGGAGGGTACATATCTAGGACAGCTGGCCCCAATGGACCCAATCCAGTTGAAACAAAATCTATACTCTATCTCAGTTACCACTTGCATTTAATCACACACACACACAGACACAGACACACTCATACACACACATACACACACACACTATTCTGAGTTGGAAAGGACCCAAAAGAATCATCAAGTCCATATCTTAAATTAATGATGTCATATGCAGCAGTAAAAGCTAGGGGGGAAGAAGAAGGAAGTAGAGGACATTTGGATTGAGGTCTTCTGAAGTACCTGTTACATACATCTTTCCTGGAGATGGAAAAGCATGACTGCTGCTGGGAAGTAGCGAATGAATTCCTTACTTTGCTTTGCTGGTATATGCACTTCTTGCTTTAGCTCTCAAAATGGATTTACCATAACTCATAAGATGTTTCACAGGTACCCTTGTTATTCTCTTCCCTGTCCCAGATTGGGGAATGAGCAAGAAACTGTGTGTCAATTAGCTGCCTACCAGGGTTAAATGACAACACTCTCTAAAAAAGGAGGTAATGAAGTCCTTAATGTTTCAAGTTTTAAATGTGTGTGAAGAAAATAGTATGTGCAGGTCATTGCTTCACTATTAAAAAATATCAGAAAAACTCATCTACAGCACACCGGCAAGGACATAGCTTTCAAGTGCTACGGTTTTGAGAGAAATTCAACATATAACTGTTAATGAGAAAAGCATGTCTTCAATACTAAGAATTAATTTAAATAATTACTAGGAACAATACGGTGGTGTTTAAATGGTAATTAATTAGTGATAAATTGGAATTATTGCCGAGTGCTAAAACCAGGGTCACAATAATAATAATTTTAACACTTAATTGTGAAATTCTTATGTAGAAAAGTAGCAAACTTTCAACTACTTAGTCATTGAAAAGTATGAAAAAAATGTAATAATGTTATTGTATTCATGCTTTAGACAGGCCACTCACTATTATACCTGGGAAACCCATTTTCGATTTCAAAACCATTGTCATAGAATTCTTTTGTTTATCAATTCCAGTTGCAAGCACCCATTCATATTATCATAATATAGTTAAATAGCACTTCTGGGACTCCCGGTTGAAATGGCAAGTCCAGATTTTACAAAGTACATATTATCAAAATCCATTAATTCTTGATGCTACACTTCATCAGCTCTGAAAGACTAGAAGAGATTATGGGATCTTTTTTTCTGATATTTGACAAAAGATTTTAATGGCTGAACCATTGAACAAAGCTGTAATAATGTCTCAGGACATACCGAAACCACTGCTCCTTTTTGTTCTTGTCATTGGAATTATATTGTGGAGGTAGACCTCTAGTATTCAAAGCAGTGATTGTGGTTTCACAAGGTCTTCACATAATCTTACTACTTCTAAGAGATCCATCACCTCACAACAATTAAACCCATAGTGCATATTAGGAATAGCCTAATTGATTTCAATACTTGCAAAATAGACCTCACTGGGAGATTGGAATGACACTTTCCTTGTTTTAGAAATTTCTTAAACTGCAGAATGAAAGAGTCTAAGCACTCATCCACAACATGAGGTTTTGGTAAATAATATTTTTAAGGCCTTTGAAGCTACAAAGCTTTAAGGACGGATGAGGAATATTCTTCTGACTTGAAACTTTTTTTAACACTTGTAATTGATTTGTTTACTTAGACATAGACACCACACCTGTCTTTTATTGTACTTTTACATCTGAGTTGATGAGATAATCTAGTTTCACTGAATCTAGTTTTTTTTAAACTATGTATATTTCCTTTGAGTTGAGAGCTTCTGCACCTTATTTATTCTACTTTTATATAAAATAAATACCATAATAACAACTTCTAAATTAAATACTGGTATAACATATCCTTCACAGAGTCTATAATATAAAATTTACCACAACATCCTTCTTTCAAGCATAAAATTCATTTAAATCAATGTCAATAATGTAACCTTTGATGTCAGGTGTAATACTAGCAATGTGTACAAAATTGATATTTAACATTTTGTTTAATGTTTTGAGGTATCCAGTATAATAAAAAATTCCCTTAGGGAAGGAGGTAAATCCACGGTTTGTGATCACATTGAACTCTAAGCCAGGTTAAAGTCTGTGCTAACAAATTAGAGAAAAGTAATTACAGGAAAGTTTGATTAGATCTCATTTAACACTGTGTACAGTCTGGTGCTACATTTTAGCAAAATGACTGTTTGGTCTTTCAGACTACCTGTTACTCATTTTGAAACATAATCTCTTTCTTTTTAATTGAGCTTTTTTTCCAAATAATGTTTATTCCAGGAATTTATTAAAATTTTCCTGTGAAATACACTTCAGGAGTTTTAAAAGTTTTGTCTGCAGGGAAGTTTATAATAGTTAGTTTTATATTAGGAATGTGGATTTAAATAGTGTTTTTCTGGAAAATATTGAGACAAAACTGATGGCACAGTTTAAACAGAGGATGGAACAGGAATAGAGGTTTCCTGTATTAAATAACTGACTAAATATCTTTAATGCTGTTAGGTGATCATCACTCTGTCAGAAAATCGTTACTCTGTCAGAAATTCATATTTAATACATATTGGAATAAACCTGAAGACAGATAGCAAACACTGGCTTGACAACAGCTGTGTAGATAGTCATCATTTAGCGTCTGTGATAGCCCTGAAAGATCACTGGGATTTGATCTTATTTCGTTTAGTTTGACTACTTATACTTCAACTATTGCAAACATTATTTTGAGGTATAGTTAAGCCTAGATAGTCTTCCATGGAAGAAACTGATGACTACCACTTACATTATTCTTTTTGTCTGTCCAATTTTCTTTTAATTTTAAGGATATTTAATGTTTTATTTTACTACAAGTACTGCTCTTTTTCATTTTGTAAGGATACATGACAGCTCAGCAAACAGAAATTCTGCAGAATTTTATTTCTTTAATTTTTTGCTTTTTAATCTCCGAGCCCTGAAAAAAATGGTGAATGGGCATTCATGAGAAACTCTAAAACCAACCACTTCCAAACCTGATTCTGCTTGTGCTGGTTTGACCGTAAACCAGCAGGGGAAATTAACCCTACAAAAATACCTCGAAAGAGATTTAGGTCAGAGTTACAATGTTAATAGAAAGGTTATAATAAATGCAGTAATACAGAAAGAAAATTGACTTAAAAACCCCAAGGTCAGAGAACAACTTGATACGCCGTTGCCCAGGGTGGTAGCTGCAGTCCGATTAACCAGTGCTGTTGAACACAGTAGTCCTGTAGAAGGTGTGGACCTGTGGGAAGTTCTCCTCCTCTGCTGGATACCCTGTGGTCCAGTGGGTGTCTGGTGGTCTGGGTGTCCAGTGGTCTGAGTGTCCAGTGGTTCTCTCTCTCAGTCTCTGAGCCTGTTTTTATGTGGTGGTTCTTAGCTGGTACCTCCCGCAGGCGCAGGGATTTCCACAATGGAATGAGATGTCCCTGAAGTTCTATTCGTCGGCGATTATCCAGTTCAGTAATGGGCCGTTAGAAGAGAAAATCCACTCAGGATGGGTGGTGCTTGCTGCTTCCCGGGGAAGTTATCACAGTTGAGATAAGAAACACTACCCTACCTCACATGATCTGCCTCTCCTCAGCCATAGCCTCAGGGACCAGGTGTGTAACCAGCTACTGTGAACGACCAGCTTATCAAGGAATTACGTGGATGGTGATAGAATACATCCTTTTGGTTAACCCAGGACACTGCTACGGACACTTATTTTCCAATGTCTTTATTCTGTTTCTTTAATCATAATGCAATCTCTTTTTCTCCTCTTTTTCTACACTTGCCTGTCTTAAGCTATATGCAGTTCTTTCTTTAGAATCAATGATAATTGAGGTGGAGGAGGTGTTGAAAACAGCCTCATTCACTGTATAATTAAAATAATTATAATATATTAGTATAATTATAATATAGAAAAATATATCACATATACTCGATAATTAATAATTCATTTCTATAGTGTTTTAAATGCCACACACTGAATTAAATGGTAATTTATTGCAAGATTCATAGTTTAAAATTCTATGGTGCATGCACAAGGACTGACAAAGACTGTAACAGTGGAAAGTTAGACATACTACAATAACCAGAATAGTCAAATGACTGCCACAGTTGTTAAGCTAAGAATACTCATTAACTGTACTTCTGTCCATCTCAATATTTATCTATTTATATACGTATAATATCTGAAAGATAGGATTTTCATCCATTGAAGCCCATTTCTTACGTTACCCAGCAACTGGATCTGAAGTCCTCTCATCCTTACAGAGATCTGAACTCCAGATTATAATTGTCTTTTATAGTGAAAGTGTGGCTTTTCCAAGTTTTCTACACGGCAATAACCAATACAAGAATGCTTTCAATCCTTACATACAGCTTCAAAAATCAAAGGTCCAAATAACCAAATATCATAGTTTTGAAATATTTAATTCTTGAAATTCCATTTTCTTTTGCACATTCTAGCCCATACTACTCTCTACCATTTGAGCAGGTATATCCAAGTAGTCTGTGCCTAGGTGCACTCATGGCTGGTGCACATTAGGTCACAGGGGCCATCATAGCTGGTATAAAATGAAGTACAAAACACACTCATGGTTGACACATATTGTGTTACTTCCTATGGTTATGACCCTCTGAAAAATATCACTAGCAAAGACTAATGTACATTAACATACAATTACTGAAAACAAACACCTACCTACGATTCTCTTCCAGAAAACAAGAGGTTTATTTTCACTTTTCCATGATTTTCAGAAATACTGGTAGTGGTTCAATTGCCTTCGAGATGAAGGAACACAAATAATCCAGGCCAAGTGGTACTGTCTTTCCTTTTAGAGTACTGTACTCTCTCAACAGCTTCTTATCAAACTGTATATTCACAATGTCTCTATTGCTTTGGAATTATGTGTATCTTTCTAATTTGTCTTGTTAAATCCTGATTTAATAAAAGCGCATAATTAGATCAGTCATTTCAGGAGCACATTGATTTTATATCCCTCCTCATTTCGTATAATTCTGTTACCTCTTTAACATTTTCCTCTTGATACAAATGAAAAATTCTTTGATCTCACTTACCTTGTAACTGTCCCACCCTGGGCCTTTTTGAGAAAGTTTTACTGAGAGACTGTGTAAAGTTATACACAAATTAAAAATAAAAAGAGAGTTACTTATTTGCTACATATGAAGTTGGGACTAATGAGCTAGAAGGTTCAGCACTATTATTTTCACCAACCCAGTGAGATCTTTGTTGGCTAGACAGCTGCCTTGTAGGAAAGGAAATCCTTGAAACAGTTTGTTTCTGGGTGTTGCTGAGTAACCACCTTCTGAATATTCTAATTTTTCCCTTTCAATGTCACTGGTTTTTGAGTCCTTGACCTACCCATTATCCTATTGTCAACAATCTTACCTTTCTCTGCAATTTTACTTTTCCTATCTTGCAAGTATGTAATCTACATGCTTTGTCACAGATATTTTTCATGACTCAACAATTTTTTTCCAGAAATTTGAGTCAAGATTAATCACCAACATTGCTGGGTGTTGGAGTACAGTCAACTGAAGTACAGAGAGGAGGGATATAGCTGCTCTGACTACTGTCAAATTAATTTGGGAAGATGGGTTTTTGGGGATGGATAAGCAGTTTTCTGAAATCAAGAAAATATTGCATCCTTTCCTACTATACTTTTAGTGTTCTTTGAAGGAACAAAACTGTTGTAACTGCCAGACAGATAAAGCTTTCAGGACTTTTCTGTTTCATCAATAAAGACTTCAGAAGAAGTAGAGGAAGGGTGATATAGAGTGGGAAGGAAGAAGGGGAAAATATCTTGAAACTGTGAAAATATTTCACAGAGATCTGTAAGAATAAACCACTTCTATATATTTACCTAAGTAACACTTTCAAATGGACTTGAAAGCCAAATTTTATAATATTCATGTTATTATTTTCAGTGCAAATTAATTCCTGGATTGAATTATAATCTTTAATATTTATATTATGTTGAATAATCCCAACATGCATTGAACAACAAATATTCTGGATTTGAACTACATATCTGCTGTATTTGAGCTGAATGAGGAAATGATTCAATTAGACACCCCCTGCTTCAACCCCGAGGAGACATGTCTACCAGAGGAGAGAAAGTACGGCTATTCTGCATCACTGAGCTGGCTAATTCAACTTTCTGTGCGTGATTCAGACATCAAAGCAGCTCCACCTTTTATGAAAATCTCTCCCAATATTCTGAAGAAAACTTTGGCTGACTCTTTCAGAAAGTCAGCTAGATTTGAACTATATAAAAGTAGCCCTCAAGATTAGTCCAGAGGAGATTTTGCTTTTTACACTATGAAACATTGTACATTACCCGAAAAATTCAAGCTAATCTTTTTACTGTTGCAATTAATCAACATATTCTTCTATTAAATTACATGCCAGCTTCCTTGAAACTGCCAAAGTTAAAGAACAAGTGAAGCCAGTAACATCTTCCTGTGAAAGTTTTTGAATCTTCCATTCTGAGAAAGCCACAAATTTCAGATTATAATTATTTCCTGAGTGCTTTATAAGCAATGTTTAGCTTTCAGGTGAATTCTTAGTGTCATTGAAGATTTAATTATTATTACTAAAGCAAAATTTACTTCTAAGCAACACTCCTCATCATATCAAAGACCCTTTTCATGCTATCAAGTATAAATAAATGTTGCTTAAGCAAACAGATGTACATAGCCTTTCTCTCCTCCCCAGAGGAACAATACTAGAAAGGCAAATACATTATCTTTTAAGTGAAGCCCAGTAGATGAATTACGATAACTTATGTAGTCTTTCTGTCAATATTTAAAACATTCATTTAGGGAAAAGAAAGAGTGATAGGTAGCCCTTCATTGGAGTCTTTTGCCTCCTTTGTTGAAGAGATGTGAATAATCAGCATTTGCTTTTTGTGGCCATGATAGTCTGATAAGATCTTGTAGCAAAGCATTGTTATGAGCAATGCCTTTCCCTATTTCTATCTGTTATGAAAATGTCACTGTGTTTATCCTAAGGGAAGATGTAGAGAAAATGTTCCTCCAACTCCTAACAGATTTATCCTTTCTTGCTATGCCTGAAAAAGAATGTTTTTGACTGCTGTACTCTGTCTATGAATGGACCCACCAGGAGTGCATCATCACTGTGCCCAATTCATTCATCCTCTTCCAGTTCACCTCACTGAATCCCAAAGAAGAACATGGGCATGCCAGAGGCAGTAAACTCTCTGCAGAACAGCCTCACTGTTTATGGAATTTCTGGAGAGAAACAGCATTCGGTGGACATGAGAAAAAAAGGTGAGGTTTTTCACATCATTTTATTTTGGGCTTGAAAAAAAATGGGCCACTTTTATACATAAAATTATTTTCTCTAGCCTAATATTGTACTCAAGGGATTAAATAACTACATAGCATTCAACTCATGACCTGCTTTTTAAGATTTAATTTAGAAATCTTGATGATGCACACAATAAAAAACTGTAATCAGACATATGGTTTATCATATTCCCCATTTTTCACTGCAATCAAAAATGAGGTAGTGAGGGGGAGGAGGTTGTATAAAAAAAGGTTTTTGACAGCATCAACAGTACAAGTGTGAGAGGTTGCTGAATCCAATAGCCTGATGAGTATGAGACTGATGTGGCTCTTTGTCCTCAGGTCCAGCCAGTGGCAAGGGTGAGCACAAATTCCTGATAGGCAAGCATGCATGAATACACACAAACACAATATACATACACATGGCTAACCACATGGATCAGCAGAGACAAAAAACATAGCACTCAAACAAGCATGGATGGGTTGATAGCTGTTTCCTTTCTTCCAAACAAGGCTGAAATCTGCTAACAGAATACCTATACTTATATGGATATTTATAGACATCATAAATTGTAGAAACTCAGTAGACCCAGTAGTTGCTTCCAGATTCCCAGATCCCTCAAGTTGTTGGCATTGAAATGTACAATGTCCCGTGACTCATAGCCCCACTCCATTATCAAGTTCCTAGACCTATGGTCTCCCCAGTGTTTGTCTCCTAGACTTTCTTGTCAGCTACTTGCTAACTACTCTGGCTTGAAGTTCACTAGTGAATTACACACATGCACAACCACAAGTGTTACACAGAAGACAGTTACTTTTATAGAATCATAGAATATCCTGATTTTGAAGGGACCCACAAGGATCACTGAAGTCCAAATCCTGGCCCTGCAGAGAAGAGCCCCAAGAGTCACACCATGTGCCTGAGAGTATTGTCCAAATGCTTCTTAGACTCTGTCAGGTTGGTGTTATGATCACGTGCCTGGGGAGCCTGTTGCACTGCTCAACCATCCTCTGAGTGAAGCACATTTTTCTAATATCCAATCTAAGCCTCCCCCAACACAACTACAGGCCATTCCCTTGGGTCCCTCCAGAGAGTGACCAATTGGTGCCTTCCTCTCCTCTTCCCCTGATGAGGAAGCTGTAGACTGCAATGAGGTTTCGCCTCAGCCTCCTCTTCTCCAGGCTGAAGGAGCCAAGTGACCTCAGCTGCTCCTCACATGGCTTCCCATCAAGGCCCTTCACCATCTTCGAAGACCTCCTTTGGACACTCTCTAACAGCTCAATTTTTTTTTATATTGTGGCACCCAAAATTGCACACAGCACTCGAGGTGAGGCCACCCCAGTGCAGAGCAGAGCAGGACAATCCCCTTCCTTGCCCAGCTGGTGATGCTGTGCCTGATGCCCCTCAGGACATGGTTGGCCCTCCTGGCTGCCAGGGCACTGCTGGCTCATATTCCATTTGTCATCAACCAGGACTCCCAGGTCCTTACTGCAGTATTGCTCTCCAGCATCTAATTCCCCATATCTGCATGTCTTTTAAATATCCCCTGGGATGGGGACTCAACCACTTCCCTGGGAAGCCTGTTCTTGTGAAGAATTTTTTCCTAAAATCCAATCTAAATCTCCCCTGGCACAACTTGAGACCATTTCCTCTTTCCCTATCACTTGTTCCTTGGGAAAAGAGACCAACGCTTACCTCGTTACCACCTCCTTTCAGGTAGATGTAGACAGCTACAAAGCCTCTCTGCCCTGAGCCTCCTTGTCTCCTGGCTAAATACTGTCAGTTCCATCAATCATTCTTCATAAGACTTGTGTTCTGAACTCCTCTACAGTTTTGTCACCTTTCTCTGGACTCGCTTCAGTACCTCAGTGTTTTTCTTGTAGTGAGGGGCCCAAAATTGAATACTGGATTCAACGTGTGGCCTCAACAGTGCCCTACACTCATCCAAGCCAAGAGCAGCCAGTTTCTCCAAGAGAATGCTGTGGGAATCAGTGTTGAAGATTTTACTAAAGGCCAAGTAAACCACATCCGCAGCCTTTCACTCACCCACTAAATTGGTCATTTCTCATAGAATGAGATCAGATTAGTGAAGCATGACCTCCCTTTCATAAACCCATTGCCCTTGGAGTTCTAGTTGCAACTTCATCTCTGTCTACCTGAAAAACTTATAGTCTGAGTGCTGAGTAGAGAAAGCCTTCTCTTCACATCTTCAACTTCCTTAAGATGTGGGTCTGGACTGCATATTGGGCCTTCTATTCCTCTCAGGAGACAGGCTGCTATGACAATGAACCATCTTTTTTGCTTTATGGAAACAGTTTTTACACAGGGCTTGAGGTGGCTTAACTTTGGAGATGCCTCCAACCTTGATGAACCATTGTCCTTGTCATGGTTCTACTTCCCAGGCCACCTGGGAAAGTGGGGAGGTACAGAGAAGATGAATCTGCTGTGCCAGGCAGGAACTTGTTCTCAATGTCATCTATGTCTTTAAGCCTCAACGTTCAGCAATGTGGAGAGATGATAGGGAATCCTCTGTATCATGTGTCCTGCCTGCCTATCAGTCCCGTCCCAGGAAAGGCAGGGTGAAATTCCAGTAGTATTCCAGTGCAGTTTCAATCTCTCCCTCAGACTCCCTGGTGCTTGTCAATTTATGCTCGTTCTCCCAAAGCAATGTCACTAGGTGGAGGAGTTCCTCTACCTGGGCATGCCTCCCAAGCTGCTGCTGCCTGGTGATGGTGTAAGAGCAGAGCACAGCCTGCAGCCTGACACCCGGGTGGCAGCATGTTCCCACTGGAGCTCTGTCTGGGCAGCTGTGCCAGTCACCATAGGTGCAGTGTCTAGAGCTGACTTGGGCCTCTGGCAGTTTTATGCCATTGCTCCCTGTCGAGTTGGCAGAGCTACAGTCCTCTTTCTGCTCATCCTTCTGTGGCAGCTACTTCCATGTGAGCTGCCGTGCTGTCCTTGCTGATGTGCCACACTCCAATTGCTGGTTCTGTTCTCGGTGCTCCTGGTCACTAGTAGTAACCAGAAGATTCTTTTACTGAGGGCAGGGGCATGTTTGCCCACTGTTGCTTCTCTTCCTGACAAGTTCCAGCCACTGTTCTGGAAGTTACAGGCTCTAGGCAGCTCTCTGCTCCTCTGAGGCTTCCCCAGTTTGGGAAACCCCATGCACATGCTAGAATGCTCCTCTGTGCATCATGCTGGCACCAGATCTGCTAATTTAGTTACATATCAACTCATATCAGCTTCACCAAACGAGAAATTTTATCATAGATCTTCAGAATCACATCAAAACAAATTAAACACATTTCAAGAGATTGCTGGAAGGAAGCTTCTGTTATTCCCACCAAAATTAACACCTTTTAACATAGTTCTGGCGTTGATAGGTAAGAATTTAATTCATGCATCAAAATATTTCCCTTCAGTTTTACGAAAAAAGCCTCTTCACTTATTGGCATGTTGAATGAAAACACCATTTGATTTCCATTTCCTTTGAGTTTCTAAAAGGAAAAGATTAACTCAGATTCTTAGTCAAGGATTAATCTCATCAAACAAATATAAATTGGCAGGGTGGATTAATCTCACCTAATAGATGTCCACAGCACAGAATCTTTATCTGAACAAGTCATGTAAAACTCTCATATAATCAATGGACAGAACAGGCACTTAGAGGGTCTCATTCAGCTGACCTATTTTAGATACTTATGTTTGAACAAATATCTATTTCTCTCCAGTGACTAAGAAAGGAGCTCAGAATGACTAGCTCCAATGTCAAGCAAACATACTTCTAACGAACTGCAGAATCTAATGGACTAGGATCAAATTAGGACTTGACTTATTCCCACTGAAGTATAAAATTGGATTTTAAGATTCCTTCAGAGCTAGAGAACATTAGTGTTACAAAACACATTAACTTTTTCCCAGATGTCATTATCACACTTCTTCCTAACAACTTTGTGCTATGTCTAGATTAATCCTGACCTGTCATCACGTAGTCGAGTTTTGCATATGATTGATGCAAATTTCATAGGTAAGTCGAGGGTTTAGGCATTTTAGTTTTACAAGAAAATTTTCTCTGGAATGTAGGTCTAGAGTCATACAACTAAATTTCAGATTTAGAGATCTACAGTTCAGAAGTTCAACTCCAGACTATATACATGTACACTTGCATACGCATGTATGAGCATAGGATTCAAATCAGCTGCCTACTCAATTCAGAACAGGTGCATCCACTGCCATTTGAGATATCTGAGCACATCTGAAATATTCAGCTGGGTCTAGCAGTTGTGTTACCAAGCATACATGACCCTGGAACTGTGGGACAGACATAAACCCAGCTATGATTAGATGGTAATTGCTTAGATTGCCTGTGCAATCTATGCAATCTGTGCCTGTGCAAACTATTCTATCTTAGAATAGTTGCCTGTGCTCAGGCAACTAAATAGATCTCCTACACAATGCACTCACCAGTGTCTGAAGAGTTATTTTGCTGAGCTAGATATTAACAAAGTGAATAAAGAAGGGAATAGCTGTGTTTTGGTATTTTTTGATGTTGTTGGTTTTTCTTCTGAAAGAATGAGGACTGAAAAATGCATTGGTGCTTTGTAATGCCTTTAATAAAATTACCTGATTAATTATTTCTAGCAGAAAAATTGACTAAATCTAACAAAAAATAATTCTAAGCCACAAGAAATGTTGTGTACTTTGAGCAACTACCTTGGAAAGTGGGACAATAGGTTAGTACAAAACAGTTCTGCAGAGGGAAGACAATTTGGGAAAAGAGAAAAACAAGTCCAACAGAAACTGTCCTGGTAAATATAACATGCAATGCTGAATTTCTGTTTTTCTTTTAAAGGATATCTGTACTTTAATTTGGTTCAAAAATATTGCATAATGATTCTTTCAGTTATTGCATATTGATCTTTAAGTGTTTCATCTTATACACAGATGCAGAAAATTTATGCTATGTTGGCATGTGTTTGCTTCAAAACCAAAGGATTATTAGTCTGAGTTATTAAATAAGTGTAATCGAGTGGGAAAATATAACATTTTACAATTACATAGATCTTTTTTGGACAAAGATAAGTGTTTGGTTTTGTTATATGTATGGTTTACAAGAAAAGGTAAGCAATTTCTTTTATTTTTTTGATATTTAAATTGAAGATCATTAGAATCATAGAATCATGAAACCATAGAATCATTTCAGCTGGAAGGGACCTTAAAGTTCCAACTAGTTCCATCTAGCTCCAACTCCCTTGCCACGAGCAGAGACACTTTCCATTAGACCAGGTTGCTCAAAGTCTCATCGAACCTGACCTTGAGCACTCCCAGGGGTGGGGTAACCACAGCTTCTCTGGGCAACCTGTACCACTGTCTCATCACCTCCACAGTAAATTACTTCTTCCTAAAATCTAATCTAAACCTATTCTCTTTCAGTTTGAAGCCATTACCCCTTGTCCTATCATTACAAGCCCCTGTAAAAAGTCTCTCTTCATCTTTTCTGTAGCCCCCCCTTAGGCACTGGAAGGCTGCTATAAGGTCTCCACACGGCCTTCTCTACTTCAGGCTCAAGAACCTCAACTGTCTCACCTGTCCTAGTAGGAGAGGTGTTCCAGCCCTCTGATCACCTTCATGGCCCTCCTTTGCTGTGTTGGAGACCCCAGAGCTGACTCCAGGTGGGGTCTTAAAAGAGCAGAATAGAGGAGCAGAATCACGTACCTCAACTTGCTGGCCACGCTCCTTTGGATGCAGACCAGGATACAATTGTCTTTCTGGGCAGCAGGTGCACGTTGCTCAAGGCTGTCAAGGTCCCTCTGAATGGCATCCCTGCCTTCCAGCATGTTGAGGTGCTTACTTTGTGTGCTTCCTCCTTCTGTATATCAAAATTTTGAGATATTTGTACTTTGATCTTTCAATTTAGCTCTGGATATCCAATGTGGGAAAATTTGGCTTTAGAGTTTGACCCTGCAACAAGTCAGCAATGAAGAGAAGAATAACTCTCTCTCTCTCAGTCACAACTTAAATCTTTTAAATTGCATACGTGCAATAGAAAAATATACAGACAGCGGTAATATCTTCAGACCTCTGAAGTCAGATGGCATATAGAATTGTAAAATCAAAAAATCATTTAAATTAGAAAAGACCTTGAAGATCATGGAGTTTAACTGTTAACCTAACACTCTCAAGCCTACTGTTAAACCATGTCACTAAACCCATATCAAGTATGCAAGGTTATAGTCCCTAATGGAACTGCTTTTCCTTTTCATGAAAGCTGAATAATTTCCTAAAAAGTCCACTGCATATAGGAATGAGAAGGCTGCATTATCTCCAGACTATTGCCTGGAATAGAAAATGACCCTAACTGTTTTCTTTCATTTTAATGACCTTTGGGGTGGTAGTGGTGGTGGGGAAATATATTAGCATTGCTTTTTACATTTAACACCAACTGTTCCTGAACTTTATTTGGATGAAGGGTGGTTCTTCACATAAATTCCACACAGAAAGGAAGAATAACTGCAGCAGAATAAAAACACAGAAAAAACCAAATCTTTATCTTATTTAAAAACATAGAAACAAATAAATCCAAACAAAAAGTACAAAAAAAGGAAATTTTTCTGCTTCTTTTTCTTCCCACATATTCTTGGGAAAATTAACTGTCTGATTATTCTGTGATGTCAAGGTATGAATTTTTAAATTTTTTTTGTTCCAAAGGCTAAGATACATGACACAGCTGGGAAATGTGAGGATTTTTCTTACTAAAAAAATACCATTTGACTATCAGAAATATTTGCCACATTGCATAACCACAGATTATGATACCTGTTGAAATCAATGAGCAATGGACTTTTATTGATATCTTTTTGATGAATTCAGGAAAATATGGTCTCCATTAGAAGCCCATCCAGAACTTCAGAAATTACAGTCTGTGAGAATTTCACTTTTCAGAAGAATATGTCCCTGATTCTCTCAGGCTGATGCATTCATAATGAATGTCTCTGGATCTATGCTGAGCCCCATTAAATCACTTTACTGGATACAGAAGTACATCCATATGAATCAGCCTGTTGATCAGGCCCTGTGTTCTGGCACAGATCATCAGATTGATGCATAGACAGTCTCGAAGTCCCGTTTAAACACTTCAAATAGACTGTAAGTGGAAGTTAAATGTTTTACAGGTTTCTGATGGCTTTTCACCGAGGGAATTACACCCTAAGTGAATGTACAGGCTGCCCATATCTTTTATACAGTGTCAGGAATTCATAAGCTGCCTTTGTTCAGAGAATTTCTTTATCATTTTTACACTCAAAGATTGAGTGTAGATTTCTCAAAGGAATTGTTTTGTGTCTCAAATACTGATAACTTATAAACAGTTTTATACATGGATTTTATTTTTTAAACAGTAATTACCAATTTATCATTGTCAGAGAGTCAGAGGATTATGATAATTTTTTCATTGTATCAAACCCTTATTAGTCCAACACAAAGAACAGTACAAAGTTACTTGTGGTTTGGGGTTTTTTTCTGTTAGAAATTAAGAAGTGTATCTATTACTTGTCTCTGATTTCTCTCTGCCTTCACTTACGTTAGTTACTTCATCAAAACCTCCATTGTAATTTAATTCCAATAGAAAAATAACATATTCACTGAGTCATAAGATTTTAAAAATTTTAAATTTGCCTAAAGATAGCTTTGTAAAAACTAGTCAAAATAATTGTAATAGATAAGTCCAACTAGGACTAATTAGAAAGTTAATAATTGCTAGGCCCAAAGTGGATAGGAACAATTATTTGCCATCCTGTGTTTGCACAGCTGTATCTGTAACAGGAACCAGAGAACACAGATCTAAAGGAAGTTAGACAGTTATTAATTTTCTTATTTAAGGTACTCATCCAAGGATGGAAAAGCGAAGAACATAATGTATAAGGGTCATTTTCTATTGTAGAAATTCAAGAAGTAGAAAGGTCAAAGTGATGAAGAAGAGGATCCTTCATCTCTTAACAACCCCCAGCCTCAAATTTCAACCCCCAGACCTATTTCAAAGAAGTAAAGGAGCATGCTTAATGATATGTTAGCTAATTATAATACAAAGCGGGGAATAGGAGGTGTTTATATTATGAATATGTATTGGTATCTTAAATATTTAAAACTTTTGTAGATAAATAGACTCTGTATTGTCTCACAAGTTGGCACGGTGTCTTTGGGAAATATCCCCACGTGCCCCAGCGCTGAATAAAACATACACTTTCTAACTACCCGGTTAGAGAGTCTTTGTCCGTCATAACTGGATATTGATATTAGATCAATATCTAATTTTTTTATGAATCACACACAGAAACACAGAATCATTCAAGGTGGAAAGCACCTCTTGAGAACATCTACGCCAGTCCCCTGCTTGAGTAGGGTCAGCTACAGAATGATGTTCGGTAACATCTCCAGTTGGGTTTTTGTTATCTCCAAAGACAAAGATTCCACAATCTCTCTGGGCAACCTGTGCCAGTGTTTAAGCACCCTTACAGTAAAGAAGTGTTCTCTTGTGTTCAGATGAAATTTCAAGTGTTTAAATATTTGCACTTTGCCTCTTTTCTTGCCAGTGGGCACCCCTGAAAACAGATTGGCTCCATTGTCTTCTTTACATCATTTAAGTGTTTATACACATTGAAAACATCTACCGTAAGCCTTATCTTCTCCAGACTGAACAGCCCCAGGTTGCAGCCTCTCTTCATGTAAGAGGTGTTCCTGTGCTTTAATCATCTTTGTGGACCTGGGCTGGACTCACTCCAGTAAGTCCATATCTCTTTTGTACTGGAGAGCCCAAAAGTGGACCCCAGTACTTCAGATGCAGCTGAACAGATCACATGGTACAGGATTTACCTAGCAAAGCTGGTAGGAAATCTTGAAAAGCTTAGAAATACATGGAGCGCTTCAGATCTCTTTGTCAATGTGTATTACTTACGGCTGCATGTTCAATAGATATAGTGGTTGGATGTGATTTTGTAAGCTTCTACTTATCTAAGAACTTTTATTTTTTGTGAAATGCTAATTTTGATAACCTTGATCCTCAGTCCTTCTAATCTACATACTTACATGTATTATATTAGAGGAGAAAAACAAGGGTCTGAATTCACTTTTATCTGTTTGCGCCCTACTCTAAGTAGAAGTTACATTTGTGGCAGATTTATTTCATTTAAGGAGACAGTTCTCATTAGAAAATTTTTCAAATGTTTAGATTCTAGCAGAATATGAATTCACAAGCCAATATAGATCCACAAGCCATTGTAAAAGAAACCATTATGACAACATTTTTATGAATAGCAAAGTTTCTGAAATACAGATAAAACGTAGGAAGTTGGGGTCTGTATCTAAAATTTCTATTCCATACATCTTATAAAAATCTTTTTCCTGGTTGAATTTGTTGGGGTTTTCTGGAGTTTTTTTTCCCCCAGTCAACAGCCCTTGTACATCAACAGATTTTACAACAACAAAAAAAGTCACTTTTGCTTTTAATTGTTTATTATCTTCATTAATGAAATCTTTTATGCAAGGATTCTGAGACATTATTGTCAAGAAACCTCTGACAGAATTAGAAAACTATAAAAATCTTCACCAAATCTTCATGATTAGCAACTTATTTCATCAGGAGATGGATTATTTTATGCAAACTAGAAATAAATATTTCTGGTTTGGCTTTAATCAAGATCAAACTAAGTACTTATTGATTAATGTACTTACCAAGTGGCCTTCCCTGTGAGTTACACAGTAACTGTTTTGAAGGGACCTTCACAAACTCAGCTGCCACAAATCTTCAAGTGGCAGAAGAAACCTTAGCCCAGGCTTGTGAAACTGTTATTAAAAATGCACTTTCATTACAAAGGCCAAAGTGGTGATAAGCAGAGAAGTGAAAAAGACAAAGTCCCTTTCTTGAAAGGAAGGAAGAAAGAGGGAAAAAGAGAAAGAGAGAGAGAGAGAAAAAAGGAAAGAAAAAAGAAAAGAAAGAAAGAAAAGAAAGAAAAATAAAAGAAAGAAAATAAAGAAAGGAAAGAAAGGAAAGAAAGAAAAGAAAGAAAAGAAAGAAAAGAAAGAAAATAAGGCAGACGGGCAGGCAAGCAGGCAGGGAGGCAGAAAGAAAGAAAGAAAGAAAGAAAGAAAGAAAGAAAGAAAGAAAGAAAGAAAGAAAGAAAGAAAGAAAGAAAGAAAAAGAAAAAAAGTTCCCTCCTGAAAGAATAGCAATACATAGTTGCTTGGCTGTTTGCAATGTAGCTCTCCAAAAACACTAATAGACTATTTCATGGTAATACTCTCAAACAAGCACAAGAGTATGACAGGTGACATCCCTAATTTTCAGTTAATGATGTTTCCAGCTACAGATAATTTTTTATTCACCTCTGATAGGACCATGATTGGAAATACGCGTGCTGCCTTGTCTGACATACTTCTAGCACAAAGAGACTCAACAGGATAGAGTCCGGAGATAAAAATAAAAAATGATAAGTTGTCCCTAGAATTTAGCTAAGATAGCTCACATTTATTCACTCTCTCTCTCTTTTTTTTTTTTAAATAATAATTTTCAAACTTAAATAGCAAAGGTGAAGGTATTTTCTGTGTGGATGATGAATATAATGACATACTGCATTATAGAAAATTTCACTTAGCTGTTAAATATAATTTTCTAATGGTAAGAACACTAATAATTGCTCATGTAGGCTGCAAAATCTCCCTTGCTGATTTTCTTTTTTTTCTAAAGAAGCAAGACTTGTATCAGTAGTGCTTAGGCAAGGTTAGATCTCACAGCTGATAAATCAGAAAGTAGGACTCAGTAAATTTTCAATTTTCAATTTTGTTTCTCTTCTTCTACCATATTTGTTAATATAGTGACAATGATGCTAGTGTTTTCTATTAGCTAGGTATTATCTGTTAATCATAGAATCACAGAATCATGGAGTCATACAATTATCCTGGTCTAACAGCTGGCATCACATCCACTAGCTGGTTGGGCCAGCAGTTGGCACTGAGTCCCTGCAGCAGTGACACACATAGGATACAGACTGAGATTACACAGAAAGAAAGAGTTAAAAAATACAGAAGGCAGGAGGCAGAGAGCTCAGCCAGACAGGTGTGCTGACTGTTCATGTTTTTACATGAGACCAGCCCTTTTATAACTTCTGTCTTTATCCCACAGACTGCCTTGTCCCGCACATTGTCTCATCAGTTTGCACAGCCACTCTGACACCTTCCAATATCCTAGACTCTCCATGTTAGTTACAAAGTCTTGGTTGGCCTGTAGTTCCCTGATAACACATAAATTCTTGTGACTGAGGAGGTTAATTTCTTGTGTTTGTCTCCATAATGTTTTATTGTCAGTTTTGTGTCTGTATGTTTTGTTTATGGCTTCCCCCTTTTCCACAGTATTCCATTTGACAAGGTCTCCATCAGTTAATCTAACAAATAATTGTTCCCTAATTCTACATGCAATTCAATTAGTGTGACTGAGCAGGCTCGGGTCTTGCTAGTGCCTGTTACTGTCTCTCTAATCCTTGGTCAGTGAGGTTTGTGTCCCTGTATGTTCTCATGTATGACTTCCTCCTCTTGTCATTAACCCCTTTTTGCATTAAAATTGCCCTTGATCAGATATCCTTAGAGGAATATTTGCTCTCTCCTCCCATATGCCCTTCAAAGTATCACAGCAACTAGACTACTATTACTAAATTTATTATATGTCAGTTATATTTTGTTTAATTAAAAAACCCGTCCTTGACTGCATATATGAGATCTATTCCACTTGCCCACAAGATTTTGGTAAAAGTGTTAGCATGTAAGGGACAGTGGCGTATATCAGTTGTGCCTTTCTGCCTTTCTCTGTCCTTTACTAAAGTTCATTATATTTACCTTGCATCTAAATAGATACTGGAAACAGTTTGGGTTTTTTTCTTGCCTTACAGAAGATTTTTCCAGATACAATCTCTACTTAGCTTAATGTAACTTTCTAACTGTTAATTACATCAAATGCAAATGGTACAGAAAGATCTAATCTACGAAAACACTATGAATTAAAGTTCCTCTGGAAAGGGATGCTTTTCTCTTTTGAGCAACACTCTGATTCATAGTTTTTAAAAGAAATGTCAAGCAAGCTTTTGTGCTTAAGGTATGGAAAGAAAAGCAATCAAGTACTAGGCAGTTTTTTGAAAGACATATTTAAAAGCTTTGGAAAGAGTGTTTCCAAATAAAACCTAATATTTAACCAGATATTCTACACTGATTTTCATGCTAATCATCCCATTTTCAGTCTGTCTGCTGTTATTATAAGGAATAAAAAAAGAATAATCATTGAAAAATATTAAAGTAGGCCAAAGGGTAAAGCTTCTGTTAAATTTTTTTCTGCTCACTTGATAAAATCTAGGTGTTATGATCTTGCTTAGTGAAAAGCTGAATAACCAAATATAGTGAATAGTGGATGCCAGGGTAATGCAAGCATGGAGGTGACCACCATGGAGTGATTTGATCACCTTCCTGGCATCCTGACTGATGGAAGTGAGTGCCACATGTCCCCAGGCTGGGCTGGACCACTCACTGGTGTGATCACTGGGGCAGATGTGGAGTACCTGCAACAGCTACCAGTGCATGTGTGCTTCTGTATGAGTGTCTGTGTGAGTGAAATGCTTCTCCTCACTTAGCCTATTCCACTTCATATATTCAATTTATTCAGCTTGACAATGTCCTTTTCTCTCAATGACAGACAGCTAATAAATTGAAATAATTTGTCTTTATAGATCTTCTCACATTTGAGGTGATTTTAGCTAATCTCAGATATTTATTTCTTAATTACAGATAAAAAAATAAATAGTTGTCCAACTTGAGGTTTACAAACAAGCACTAATAAAAGTGGCCAGGTACAGAATACCGTTCATAGGAAAAAAAATAGATGGTCCACACATCCACCTTGGTGTGAAGAAATTAAGAATTTTTTCTTGATATAAAAAGTAGTCTGTAGTAGAAAAAATGTAAATTGTGATTCAAAAAGTAAATGAACAGCATTATTAAAATGAATAGCTGTTTCTAAATTAAGGGAAGTTCTCTGGGATACCCTGGGATTTTTTCTGGCTTTCTATATATTAGTAAACTAAACTAATCTTAAACTATTCCCTTGTAGTGATGCTAACCTATAACAGTCAGTACACAATACTGTTAAATTCTCTTGCCCTCCCAAATCCTGCAACCACTACAAACTCTGTATTGGAAATGGCTACTGATTTGCGCTTCGTCCTGAAATATGCCCAGGAACTGTTCAGGAAAGTGCTTGTCAGCTTGAGATGGAAGCACACCAGTGACTGTTCCAGTAAGTGATTGAGATAGATAATTTAGTCTGGGTGCTGCGGGACTGGTGCTACTTGTTTCATTCTTAGCTACAGGAAGATCAAGGAAACTGTCAAAGCACACCTTTCAGACCACATACTTGTGTGTCTTTTCCATGTGACAGAATGAGCCTGCTCACCTCTGCCTCATAGCCAGCAGAATTAGAATGGCCAAGCCTCTATTATAAGGCAGGATTTCATTATCATAAAAATATGATTTATAATATGTTTATACTGATACTAATAAAACTTTATTAATAAAAGTAAAGTTTGTACATATTTCCAATGTTTTAAAAAATACAACTTCCATTGGTTTCAGATTTTTTAAAGTTTATGAGAAGCAAAAAGTCTACTCTGCTATACATTTTTAACGCCTTGCTCATTGCTGGTAACAAATTTGACATATTGATTGAGGATGAATGCAATATTTACTTGTAGTGAGATTTTAATGTCCAATGCCTTTGCCACTGCTAGCATTGCATGGAATGGAATCTGAGTATAATACTGGAAAATTCTGGAAAAGTTACTAGCTTTTTAAGGATGTTTAGATAAAATCTAGAAATGCTTAGTACGTTAAATGGAATGCTTAAATGCCACAGATTCTGTTAATTTATAGGAACCATATGTTGCATAAAGTTTCTGGACAAAGCATTTTATTCTAGGAATTCTTATTGAAGTTCACATAGTGCACTTTAGCACCCCAAAATGCTACACTATATGAATTGCAAATGGTCTTTTTTAAGCAGGGCACTATTTTAATTACTGTTTTAAAGATTTTCTGACAACTGTGAAGATGACAAGTTGATTTTACTGAAATTCTATTTTTGCAAGCAGAAAATTGAACCAAACATGATAATTTAATTAAATTTTAGTCCTATATGAACATCTATAGTTTTCTTGGATTTTATTTTTAACCAACAACCAACTTTCCCTTTAAATAAAAACAATAAATTGATGTTTATCAAACACTCTTTACTGAGTAAATGGTTAAAATTCTTCAGATGTCAAATCAAGAAACATACTAATTATATGCTTTGACTTTAAACACATGATTTACTCCCTATTGAATCACTTTATGTATTGGAAGTATATTTTTTGTTCAAGTGATTCTTTTTCTTTTTATTGGCTTCAAACAAAGGAATAAAGACTAATCCCGTCAAAAGTCTTTTTGTCATCATTCAATGGTTATGCATTCAATTTCAGAAGGCAGTAACTTTTAGAATCCTCACTCTTTTCTCTTGTGCAAATGAAATACATATGATCATTTGAAAGTTTCCTTTAATCTCTGAACAATTAAAATTTCTCTCTTTTACTTGCTTTAATGAAAATGGAGAGGGGAAATTAATTAAAATTAAATCTTCAGGTAGCTGCATGAATGAGACACGAAGATATTAGTGGTTTTTTTGAGATTTTCCACCACCTTTTGTACTACAGATTTCGGTGCAAAGTATTAGGGAATGGTACAATGTGTTGTCTTCTACTAAAAACAAGATTAAAAAACCCCTCAAGAAACACCACCACAATAAGCATGTAGAGCATATCCTCAGTTTAGAATGTCCCAATTGCACATCAGAGTATATTATGGAAATAGTGTGGTAAAAGAGTACAGAAGATATTTTTTCTTTACAGTTGGGGAAATTTCTAAGGATTGTTACACTTAGATGAATTTGTCTGCTTATGACTTAGGCAATAGGCAGTCCACCAGACCACTGTCTGGTCTGAAACATCTGAAAAATTATTTTACTTTTCTTTATCAACAAATTCTTTCATTCATTTTAAAGTTATCATATTCTGATGTTTAGAAGTTCATGACAAGTAGATTTTTAAATTACAGCACCTCCAAAAATAAAAACCTGACATTACAATTTTTATGACTTTTTGGAGTGGCTTTACTGTTCAAGACAAATGAGTAAGAGGAAAAAGAATGAATCCATGCAAACAAACTGAAGACCTTGTAGCACATACAGTGGATAATAGCTTTTCCATTCTCTGAATCATTCTTAAGCATGAATAGACTATCCAAATTACTGTGCAGTTGTAGGAAAGTTGTTTGCTGTTAGTATAATCAGACATGTCACAAAGAGTGACAATGGCATAGTATACAATCAGAATTTACAGAATATAGCTGTCAACGCTACATCTAAGCTTATTTTCAAAAGAATTGATGTTTAAAATTTTAATCTGAACTTCTTGGAGAAATGGAAGTGCTGTGAACTAGTAATGTAAGATTATATCAAAGAGATGCTGATTAGAAGAGCAGATAGTCTGCAAAACTGCACAATGTAGTTCATAAAATCTTTATTTCTTCAAGATCAAAGCTCGGCACTATTCAGTTTTCTACACCTTGCCAACATTCTTAATCTAGCTTTTTGCTTTACATACTGTTCAGCCCTGATTGAAGAAAAAAAACTTTTAAAAAAATAAATCATCTTCTGTTGTTCATTCCTGTATTACCAAGAAGCCTTGATTCTCAGGTCTGATATTTGTTATTTAATTAGATTCAGAGGTAAGTACTGTTTCCTCTGAAATATTTGTAGGTTTATTATTTGCTTTGAATTCCTATGAGGGAACAGAGGTGACTGAGTTATTTCATCACTTGTCCCTAACTTTCTTATTTTTCAAACCTGTTCTTTGTTGGACTTTTGTTTACCCATACAGATGGGAAGACAGATACTGGCTTATTGTCCTTCTAAGCTACTGTAAGTACTCTTGTTTAAAGCTTCTAAATAGCTGCAGGTTAGTTTCTATTTAATATTTTGAAGTAATAAACTGGGATAAATTTTTTTTTCTTATTAGTTTTGTCTTTGCACTTCTTAAACTATTATTTTTTTCTCTGATAGAAGAACAGTGGAAACACTGAAACCTTTCTTTCTTTGAACAAAAATGTTGCTCAGTTACTAAATTGGGCAAGAGAATTTATCAAAAGAACTTTCAAATTAACTAAGACCTCCTTTCATATTTAGGAGAAAGATTTCCCCGGTCATTATTGAAATCTCTATTTACAATATAGCTTGGCAAATTATCTTCAGAGAAAAGTCAGAAATTATTCTCAGTTCAGGAATTTAGTAGCATTGTATATTTTCAGTCAAAAAGTCTGATAGCTCAAAAATGCTCTTGCCCGCTAAAGCCACATTCATAATTCCGTGCTTCATTAAAGTCTCATGAGAAGTGCATGGACAAGAGAAAAACACTGGTTGTTATTGCTTGTATAGTGTAGCTTTTAGGAGAGTGTGAACACATACTGGAGTCTTTCTAGATAATTATCCAAAAGCATCTGTTAAATGTTCATTATTAATCTACTTGGCAAATAATGTAAAGATGTCTTAGAAAATGAAGAGAATGAAATAGAAAACATAATGCTGTTACCATAGAGACCTAGCAGGCAAACAGTCCTTGAAAATTGCTTGAAGATCTTACTACAGCAAAACAAATATAAAATAGTTACAAAGAAAACCAAGGGCAATCAGAGGTACAGAATGACTTTCATAAGAAGAAAAGTAAATAAGCTAGGATCCATCAGCTTGGAAAACAGTAGACAGCAGAAGATATGCTAGTGGTCTAAACTCATGGATGGACAAAAAAGGCAAATAAGGAATAATTATTTGCTGTTTCTCATTATCTTAAACAAAAAAAACCAAATTCAAAACCAAACAAATAAACCCACCCCCCTACAAAACCATTCATACCAAATAATATAGTAGAACTTTAAAAAAACTTTTTTACATAAATATATACAGTATGGTTACTTTTAAAATTACACTGGCAAGTAACTGTAGGACTATGAGTGTATTCAAAAATAATTGCATGTATGCAAATTTAAAATGGATAGCTTTAGGCTACAATGCATGTAAGCACTATAGTCCAGCAAGACTTTAGTGACTAGAAGCTTAGAGGACATTTAAAAGGGAAATTTAATTGTCTTTTTTTCTTACATTTGTGTTGTAAGACTCTGTAGACCAATATTAAAAACAGAATGCTGGTCTGCATGGAGCATTTGTTTTGCCCTAATATAGCTGTTCTTTTTTTTTTAACTGCTGTGTAACCCTATACTTAAGCCTGCTATATACAAGTCTTATGCTATTCTACTACACTTGATTTTACCGTATCACAAATAGTACCAACAAAGCCTCTTTTTAATCATGTCACCATAATCATCTACCCAGAAACTGCAATATATTTCAAACCCCAGTATATATTTGTTGTTATGTTAAATTAACGTGCAATGCGCAGTACCTAGCAAATATTTGGGGCCTTGCTGGGGTACTTTTGTTAGGAGATGAAAACAATTATATGAGTATTTAACTGTTCAATAATGCTAATTGTGATATTAGCAACAATAATATTTTTCTGATTATGGCGTAAGCAAACACAATCAACTCCCTTGTAAATTCTTCCCAGACTTACATTTTCCAGCAAGTGTTTAAATCATCTTCCTCCTGCCCTCACTCAGCGTGTGCTGCAAGTGCCTTCCTATTGAGTGCCCAGGTTTCTTTATTCCCAGGTTTTCCAGCTGCAGTAGAAACAATACTTAAACATATTGGAATTTAATGACCTATTCTTTCCAAACTGTAGCATCTACTTTAGAAAAATCTTCCAGAGTTAGTACTTGCTTTGGTCTTCTATATATTTAGTGTTTTGGAAACTGGCTTCTGTGATTACAATAACACAGAGAAATTGGTCTGCTCCACATACTAACCTCAAAGTAAAAGGCATACCATCGTTTAGATTGGTTATGGCAAGCCTCCTCAAAAGCTGATATGTTATATATCACTTGCCTCTTGGTTTCCTTCAAGTATTATGTGATACCTTTGGATTCATAAGACAGGGTTATTTTGTCAGTGCAGTTAGTTTCTTTTTAGTTCAGGCTATTAGACATAATGAGCACAAGACATCAGGGGAACTGAATATGTATTTTTTTGGTGAATCAAAGTTTGTGGGGATGGTAGTGTTTAAAAGATTGAAAAATTTAATTAATTTTAAATTTTGAAACTGAACATTGCCGCATTCATCCCTTAGCAACACGTGCTAAGAATCAATTTATACACTGTCGTAATCATCGTGGCACTACATACAGCACTATTCAGCAATCTTTTCTTAGGTTACTTGTGAGTACACAATGTCATGAAGCTCCTGTTCTACCATTAATGCCGATGGCCGCAAGTCCTTGGTGGTTCCTCCTCAAAGTGAAGGTGATGAGGCCTGAGAGCTCATCAATGACACAAGTTGAGGCTGAAGGAGGCTGATGGCCAATCTTCTTTCTCTTCTGACTTTCCTTGTTTATGTGTGATAAGTCTTTTCTCTGCTCCTTGTTGGGCAACAGCACCATGTGTTCAGTACACACTCGGGGAAGAACAAGGAAAAGCAAAAGATTTAACATTTTCCTTGAAAGAAACTGTTGATTTTGGAGTAACAAAGTCAGTGTTTGTTGAATAAGTAGAAATATTATTGCACCATTGTTCTGAAATCTAATTTTTTTATGGCATTTAGTGTTTATTTCTGTGTAATACATAATTGCTATTTTACAGTATTAAACTTAGCACTTGTACCAGACTTGGTGAACTTTAATTAGCTGTTCTGCTAATTATTTTTTAAAATATCTCACTGTTCCAAGAAAAAAAAAGCTATTTGAAAGTTAAGGCAATGATACAAAGAAATTAAACTGTAACCAGAAATAGCCATTGAAATTCTACAGTGCCATTGACAGTCATCTACCTTCTTTGTGGTGGATGTAGCAGAAGTGGGAGGAATGCAAAGAGAGGTCATATTTCCAGTAAGGACACATTCATTTTGTAGTATTAGTGAGGTAAACAGTTATTTTTTGAGAGTACATTCTGATATATGTTTCAAGTGCTCTTCTAAGAGGCTGAATTTAATACTGTACACATATCTGGGGGAAAGTATGTCAGATTCCAGAATAAACTGGGGAAAACTAAAATGCAATTTGACTTTTTCAATGTAAGTTAACTTATTTTAAGAATTAATTGCTGACTGACAAGTATTATCTCTCCCAGTAATACTTTCAAATTGATGGTCAAGAATAAAAATCTCTGTCCAATACTTCATTTGATGTTTGACTATGCTAGTATATAGCTTAGTTTATGAGCTAAGAAAATATATTGCATTACTTTTATCTACATCTTACATGAAATGAAGTTGATAATCCTATTAAAAGTAGTCAAATCAACAATCATTCAAAGGGAAGAAAAGGAAAAAGTAGATGACCTCTCTGTACTATTTCTGTATAGTTTCTCTGATGAATAGCAAATAGATTTTCTGAGTTTTTTTGCTTTGGGGTGTGGGTGGGGTTGTTTGGTTGTGTGTTTGGTTGTTTGGCTGGGGGCTTGGAGATTTTTGGTGGTTTGGGGTTTTTTTCCAAATGAGGCACTCACAATGACATGCTAAACCAATATTTTGGTTTAGATAGCAGGTTTTTTTTTTCCCAGTGGAAGACCTTTGGAGTATTTTCTCATTAATTTAAAAAGGATTTGTCAATATCTGACAATTCTTGAAAGTGTAGTCAATTTTATTTCATTTCCTAAATATGGCTCAAATCACACATGCATACACTTAACTGTGGGATATATTGTACGGAATTTTGAGGTATATCAGTGATGTTTCCTAAATTTACACACCAGCTTGTAATAATTGGAAGGTCTTTCAGCTGAAACCTCAAGAAAGTTCCCTCTATACTGGCTGAGGCGCTGTAGTGTAAAGCTGTCATAGCCGCATAAGACACCCCTAAATAGGACATCATGCAGCTGCCTTCTCAGGCTGTGACCTTTAATTCTCATTTTGTAACTGCTTGAATTTGGTTTAGTTTAACTGCACTTATTTATTTTAACTAGTGGCAGATCAACAGTACAGTGTTGCTGCTTTGAAGTAACTGTTCAGAGATGGGTTTAAAGGAGTGTCTTTTACTGCAGTCTTAGTAACACTTGCTCTATCAGTACCTTTCTCTGATCTCATGTATTTGCCACAGTCCTCCACAGATCTCATCTCAAGTTGCACTCTCTGAGCTCAATGCTTCATGAAAAAAAGTGTAAAAAGAAAGAAAAAAAAAAAAAAAGCAACACATGCATGTGTGTGTGCTTAAATGTCAGCTTTCAGTAAAGATGTCCAAAGTCATACAAACAGTCCAAGAGGTTACAGAAATCAATGAGCCAGAAATAACAGAGATATATTGTGCAATTGTGTTAAGTACTTAGTAACTTAAATAAACTAATCAACTCCAATAAGTCTACTTGCTCAACTGAGAACTCAGTAATGCAATTGAACTGTTTTCCCGTCTGGCACGTATCACCTTTAGAATTGCAAGGTTCGGGTCTTGTAGGTGGAAAAATTATTAATCTTAGTAAAAAGCTATAGTCTTTTGCTTTTTTAGAAAATATGATCAAGGATAATTAAAGTAATCTGGACATCAATGCAAATAATATTTTCTGAATTCACATAAGGCATATTCCAATTGTATTTTTGTACTAAAACCAAAAAGCATATTAATTCTCTATATTCTATAGGTCTGCATAAATAAACATGTTCCACAAGATGAGTTGAAAAAAAAAATCTGAATATTTTCTTCTATTTTCAGACTGCTGCAGCACCAGCATTTTAGCATTTATTAGTTAGTAGAAACATACTCTGAAAAATCTTTAGGAGTAGCTTTAATTCTTGTAGTGCTGGCTAAAAAGCTAATAATATGCACCAAATTATATTTGTTTCCAATTACTTTTTTAATTAATACTGGTACTTTAGAGTATGATCACATAATCTTTTATATTCCCAAAACTTTTTGTGATGCCCAAATATATCAAGGTCATTCCAACTTTTTTTATAAAATCAAAATCTGTATGTAGGAACTGGGATCCAATCTATTCTATGGCTGAACTTAATTTTCATTTCTCAGAGCTTTACAAAGTGTTCTTCCTCATCCCCAGGGTTTTACAGAACTCTCTGTGTTTGTACTTCTTGTCTTCTTGTTTATAGTGTTATTTTGCAGCTCTGCTCCTCCTCAGAACTGCTTGCATGAAGCAAAGCAAGTAGATACCAAACCTGATTTACTTCTGTGAAGACTTTCTTGCTTAAAAAGAGTAAATCCATCTCCCTCTTTTAAACCGTTGATGATGTCTGAGCATAAGCAAGTTACCCCCTGAAATGTGTTTTCTATCTCCCATTTGCAGAGTTGGCAATTTGTCAAACTATGGCAAGAAGCATGTATAAATGACATATTTTGCTGAAAATATGCAAATATATGAAAATATAATCTAAAAAAGTAATGATTCCTTTGGTACCATATTGTTACATTAATGGCTAGTTGACGAAAACTATACTGGCTGAAATTAGTTCAGATAGAAACCCTCTAAAGCTTGGGGACTGATGGGTAGGAAAAGCAAACTCACACCACTTAATATAGTTTTTAGATGTATTATTCTGCCAGTTGAGTCAGAATTGTCACGGTCTTGGTTGGAGTGGTGTATTTCTGGTGCCTGAAGGATGTGCTACTATGTTGGATATTGCTAAGGAAGTGAGGAGTGTGGGCAGGTGACCTGCTTTCTCTACCTTACCAGAGTTTGGCTTGCCTTTAGCTGAACAGAATAGCAAACAGCCCTTTTCATAAAGAGCTGGATGAACTGCAAAATTATTGTGCCATGGGAAAGTGATGAATGAAGTCTTCTTTAAACAGAACTTTTATAACTTTAAGTGACTTTAGTTAAAATATAGCATATATCTATATAGGGAGTGAGATGTGGAGGGAGGATGAATTGTTTGGTTTGAAATGTAGATCTCCTTTTTAAAAGTGAGCCAGAAACCAAACTCCATTTTTATTCATTCCTACATTAACTCCAGTGAGTTCATTTTCAGTACGATGTTTAGTAAGATTAAAAGATTTGCTGAGTACAATGAGTGAAGTCTGAACCTCAGAGTGCCACCAGAATGAAATAAAGGAGAGAGGGAGAGAGGAACCCACATTGAAGCAGGTTCACTGGCAAGATTTATGACCCCGTGGGGCAAACTAACACTGGAGCAGTCTGTTCCCGAAAAACAGAACCTTGTGGAAGAAACCCAAGCTGAAGCAGTTCATGAAGACCTGCAGCCCATGGGAGGACTCCACACTGACGCAGGGAAAGAGTAAGAGTCCTCTCTCTGAGAAGGAATGAACAGCAGAGACAATGTGTGATGAAGTGAATGCAAAATCCCATTCCTACTTCCCCTGCACTGCTGAAGGGGAGGAGCTAGAGAAAACTGGGAATTATGTTGAGCCTGGAAAGAAGGGAAGGGAAAGATGTTTTAAGATTTGTTTTTAGTTCTAACTATCGTGATTTATCTGATTTTATTGGTAATAAATTAAATTATTTTTCCCCAGGTTGGTTTAGTTTTACCTGTGATGGCAATTCCTGAGTGATATTTCCCTGCCCTTATCTTGAGCCACAAGCCTTTTGTTGTATTTTCTCTCCCTTGTCCCATTGAGGAGGGGAGTGATAGAACAGCTTTGGTGGGCACCCGACATCAGGCAGGATCAACCCACCACAATAATTTTTAATTTTCTCTCTATATGCCTAAGCAGTCATATAACCTCTGCTCAATAGGAAACACAATGATTTTTCTACATTATAAAACTGTCTCTGTTTTGTTATACACATTGTATGTACTTTTCTCAGTAAAGCAGAGAGGGGAGCCTTTAAAGGAGACAGGATCAGATTTTTATTTTTCTGTCTAAGCAGGCTTAGCTGTGGGTCTCTGGGGAAAAGTGTACTCAGTATTGAAATATTACAACAGAACATGCAGGACTTTGGCAGATTTTTCTTGCTTTGTTTTACCTGTTGACAAAACAGAAGTCTTGAGTAGCTTTCTCAGAGTTTATAATTTTTTTTCTTTAATTTCCTGGGTTCATACAAAACCTTACTTCCTCAAAACTGTGAGGGTTTGAAAGCAAACCAGTGAGACACTCCAAGTCAGAAACACAATTTAATAGGAGAAAGTAAAATAAATGCAATAGTACAAAAAGCAAACCACTGACAGAGTCAGAATACAACCTGGCACCCTGTCAGTCAGGGTGTTGGTAGCAGTCTGGATGAAGTGGTCCTGTTGAAGCAGTGATCCTGTAGAGAGTCTGGTCTTTGCCTGAAGGTCCAGTGGTGTAGCTCTTGTCCTCCAGGAGTCCTGTAGGTAAGGGCTGCTTGTGCTGTTCCAAACCTCTGATTATATACAGATGGGAACTCTCAGTTCCTCCTCCTGGGTGGAGCATCTCACAATGGGATGGTGAGTCATGAGGCAAGGCATTGATGGGCCCATTAACAGGAGATAGTCCAGAGCGAGTTATCTATGAGTCATGTGGCAGGGTCCTTGATTGCCCATTAAACAGAGATAGCTCCCGGAGGGAGTTATCAAGGATGAGTCATGGTAGCAGATAACGAACACTGCCCCACCTGCTTCAACAGCCCATGAAGATGGTAATAGAATACATGCTTTTGGTTACATCTTACATTGTAACCTAGGACAAAAACTACGTTACTCACTTCAGATTATGATCCTTCCTTCCTTCCTTCCTCCCTTCCTCCCTTCCTTCCTTTTTCTGCTTCAGTTTGCTTTTATTGCTTTTAGCTTTCTTTTCTCTCTCTTCTTTGTTTTTTCTCTTTTTGTGTGTCTACCTGACATTTAATCAACTGCTTTAGATTCAACACAGTATAATCTCTTGACAAAGTAGAATTTGGACAATAATGTATATATCATATTAAGTCAAACAAATATGAACACTCGGGGTAAAGTAGACTTTGAAAGGTGTCAGTACTAATGTACACTGGATTTTCACAGACTAGACACTCACCTTTCCATTAGTAGTGAAATCTCACCAATATCTCAACAACAGCAATTTCAAAAATGTTTAACTGAATCTTTTTCATACAGTTTGGACATGCGTGAGTAAATGAATCTTAAAAATTATAGATGTAGCTTAGGAAGAAGTACATTATTTTGCATGAGATTTTCATGAACAACAGAGCTGGCTGTTTCTGAAAGACTCAGTATAATTTTCTAAAAAGAGTTATTCTAATTTTAAAGCATGTAGAATGTGAAAGATGTGTTTAGATTTCAACTTCAAGACACAGAATCTCCAAAGTTCTCGGATAAATGATGTATTCTGTGTTTAGATCACACTTTTATGCTCCCTTATCCCTACCTCCCCCCAGAAACAGAAAAATGTTTAAAAAATGTCATTATTGAGATGTGCTTTTGTTTATGTATTTGCATTTTTTTCTATTAAAAAGATTACAAAATTTTGAACATCAGATCCTCAGTCTGCATAAGCCAGCATGTTTTCAACAAGCATTTACATTTACATCTGCTGAAGGTGGGTTCAGAGCCTTTCCTGGCAACACAATTATCTACTGCTCTGTGAAACAAACAGACATAGCATATACAGTGGTTAAAGAGTCAACCTCTGACAAGTGCTGTTTTAAACTTCTGTTCACTTTCAATGTTGTCTGCTAGAAAATATGCTGAAAAAGGTTCCTTGTGTTTATAAAAACACACATATAACTGAAAATAGTGATTGCTCTGCAATGATATTTTTCTTCTGGTACTGCCAAGGTGCAGTGTAGCTTTTTTCTTTGTATCTTTTGGATACACAAGGACTTTGTCCTTGTCTCATTTGTATTTCTAGGGAGCATACGCTGAACCTGTACCCACTTGCTAAAATAACTATGTGTCTGAGGGTTTGGGTGTGTCTTCTTCTATAGATATACTTTTTTTAACCACAATACAAATTTACAGAAAGCCAGGTATATTATATAACTCATTTTATCTTCTTCCACCTGGAGTGAAGTAGTTCTGTTAAACTATAAGAATAATATGTACTGTATATTGCATGTCATTTCATGCAATCAAAGTAAATTTGGACAGTTTGTAAATTTGTATACATGCTTACAAGGCAAATACATTATGGTAAATAAATGAATAAGACTGATATTGCTCTGATAAGCCTCATTGTAGGTTTTAGAAAATTAGTATAAGTAAATCAGAAAATTAAAACTATATTATGACTGTCCTATAAAGTGATTTATAGTATTGCAAGTGACAGTGAAAGTACCCCTAATTTAATCTAATTATCTAGTTTCAGAAAACCAAAAAGGAGTACTCTGCAATTATGAAGACAAAGGGGGTAGGGGGGTGGCACTGTGTGTTTTGTGTTTTTATTTATTTGGTTTTAAGAATAACCAGATCTAGGCTGTTTAAAGTAAGGGTTGAGACAAGAATGATCGGAAGGTTTGAACCAACATAGCTCCAACAACTTCCATGTAGCAGCACTACACCTGTTTTCACTAGTCTGTGATCTGGTTGCTGGTTTTTTGAATTCTTTAATTCTTGTCTTATTATTTCACTTGATGTGTTGTCCACCTTTGGAAGGAGTTTTCTTATACATATGAATAAATCAGATTGTGTCCTTAAAAGGACATTATTATTACCCCTAATATTGAAACCTGCTAAGAATTTAGAATAAACTAGATTTTTATACACAGAGATTAGGTATGAAAAATTTAAAAATTAGAAAGTCAGGGATAAAGAACCTTCCCAGAGGAAAGAAAAGCCTAGAATACAACCCCCACTCCAAGAAATCTGTGTGCATTTTGCAGTAAGGAGATATGGAAACAAGTGTGCAAACAGCATTGAGGGTTTCAACAATAACGTTTCTGCTGTTTCCATAGTACCAGCCTAGAGTTAGCTCCTGATTTCCAGTTTTCTGAAGTTAAGAATTACGCATTTTTCCTCCACAAAAGAAAACCTTTGACTGCAATTTTTTTCCCCTCCAAAGACAACCCCTGTATCCCCACTTTATATTTTGCCTGTTACTCTCAGAAAACCGCAAAGTAAATGTGTGAAACTCCATTAATGGAAAGGAATAGAGACTGTCCCTTCCCATTTTGGCCATTGCCAATTGAGTATGAAATAATTTTGCATGAGAAAAGAGCAAGCATTATTAAAATTTTTTTGGAAGTACAATTGTTTTTAGTGAACCAAGCAACGGCAATATCTTTCAAGTGCTCTGAGAATAATTAGCAGATCAAGATGCTCTAAGCCTTGGGTGAGAGAATATTTGTCCCATGAATCCTAAGCAACCTTAGGTATCATACACATTTAGCATTTTTAGGCATGCAGAGCAAGAGGAATTGAAAAACAAGTAGCAAAACAGATGGCATCTCAATTTGTGAATATCTAAAGAATTAAGTGGGATTATTGTTGCATTAAATGTCTCTCCTTCCCATCAACCATGTGAAGGGAGGGAAGCTTAATTCCCTGTATACCCCATGCAATCCAAAACATATTCTAATGATTTTCCATCACACTAAAAGTTCTCAGTAATTATTCAAGTTCAAGAGAAAATGCAGTGCTGATCCAACCCACTAGCAAGAAATACATGAGGAACTGAAACCTCATAATTATGGATTTCAGTTTGAATGAATATATGCACGTGTGGGTATACTTGCACATGTATATGTATCTGTAAAGTGTCAATTATACAAACCTGACTTTACATACATCACTACGTAGAGAGAAACTATACCTATGTCTTCATATATATCTGCATACATATACAGACAGAAAATATACATTGGAATGAAGTCAGCCACTGAGAGCAGCCCTGAGGAAAAACACCTTAGGGCATTGGTTGATTAAAAGCTCAAAAAGACCCAGTAATGCATGCTTGTAGTCCAGAAAGCAAACATCATGCTGGACTGCATCAAAAGAAGTGTGTCCAGCAGGTTGAAGGATGTGATTCTCCCCCTCTACTCTGGTCTTGTGAGACTTGAGGTACTGCATCCAGCCGTGGGGGCCCTAACACAAGAAGGACTTGGACTGTTTGAGAGAGTCCAGAGGAGGTGCACCAATACGATCAGAAGGCTGGAGCACCTCTCCTATGAAGACAGACTGAGGGAATTGTGGTTGTTGAGCCTGGAGAAGGGCAGGCTCCAGGGAGAACTTCTAGCAGCCTTTCAGTACCTAAAGTAACCTACAAGAGAGTTGGAGAGGGACTTTTTACAAGGGCTTGTAGTAAGGGAAATGGCTTCAAACTGAAAAAGGTTAGGTATAGATTGAATATTAAGAAGAAATTCTTCATTGTAAGAGTGATAAGAAAGTGGAACATGTTGCCCAGACATGTTGTGGACAACCTGGAGGTGTTCAAGGCCTGGTTGGATGGGGCTGTTCTAGTGGAAGATGTCCTTACCCATGGCAGAGGTGCTGGAACTAGGTGATCTTTAAGGCCCCTTGCAAGCCAAACCCTTCTACGACTTGAAGAAATATGTACTTCTCAGAAGGTGAAAACAGTGTCTCTTCTGACATCTTCATTCAGATGACCTGACACAGTACTGAGATTAATCTGAAATGGTAACTGAAGATTTCCCACACAGTGTATCACATTTTTACTTAAAAGTTAGGAGTGACCATCTGTGCTCTGCAGTCAGGCAACATTCATAGAGGACACTGGCTATTCCATTCAATTTCGTTTTTCATTTTCTGCTAATGCAAGGAATTGCTACCAGACAAGTGTCAAAGAAGTAAAGAACATCTGAATAAGGTCTGTTTCATCAAAAGGTGTTGTAAGTTACACTTCAGTAATTTAGCAATATAATTAGATTGATGTAGTGTCACATTCACAGGAAGAGCAGTCACGTGTGTCACTGCTGACAGGCATTGGGCCTAGCTGAGAGCAGTGCTAGAATACAAACCTCACTTAACACTGTTGAAACATGCCTTGAAATTCCCAGAAGGTAAATTGAGAGTGGCAACAGTCACTGACTTTTCTGCTGGATCCCATTGTCTAGCTTATGAGACAGAAGGGTCATGTAATTCTTTAAAAAAATGCATATAACTGTGATTAAAGAGTCTCAGCACCCAAGTCCATTTAGTATCCAGTGTCATTGTTATCTTAAATTTATCTTAAATTTGTCAGAAGAAAAAATTAAACAGCAAGTATTAGAATGTGTGAAATATATGAAATTGCTTGTATTCTCCTGATATGCCTTCCTCTTATATTTTGCTATCTTTCTATCATTGCTTCTAATTTTCTGTTATATACATTTTTTGTTGGTTTTCTGCGTATAAACATCTGACTAATAAGTGCAAAATTCGCCAACTTAAACTAGGGTGATAATGTATAACAAACAAATGCTTTATTTAAACTTAGCTTTTTAAGTGTTCTAGGATTGCTATCAAATGTTGAGAAAATGCTGAGTCCTGTGAATGTAGTGGCAGGAAGCTACAAGTTATGTAGATTAAAAAGAAATATATATAACCAATAAGAATACAACATTTGTCCTGAACACTTAAAAAATATTTTAAAGAACTGGTAAATGTAGCAATCAAATATAAGTAAGAAATTAGTAGAGATAAAAATTAACTTCAAGACCACTTTGTCAAGATTGCCTGAACTGACAGTAAAAAATCTCTGAAAAAGGTTTTCATGAAAAAGAAGAAAGTCAGCCTGAAGAAATGCTGAGATAATTTAATGGTACTCGGGGATGATGTGAATTTTATGAGCTGCTAGCATCGTTAACATTATCATCAATAGACTAGGAATTACAAAAGACTATTTGCTTATCTTTTTTCCTGGTTGCTATTTTTCTCTTGGCAGGGTGACATGACACACATGGAGTTGGGAGATGAGGGATACAGACAGGCATATTTCAGAATTTCCATCCACAGAACAACAGTTTAAAATCTATATTAAAAATTTCTACATGTCTTAGCTCTGTCTTCAATCATTAAGAATGAATTCTATTAATTTCACCAGGGAATGTTTCATTACAAGTGCTGTTTCTTACTACCAGGATAAGACTGTGCTGCAATTAACACAAACAGAATAATTTATTTAGAAAATAACTGATAATGAAATCCTGCATTTACAGAATGTGGACTTGCATACTTATATGAGTATTTCATTGTTACTGCAACAAAACTAAGACATATAAATGAAAAATGAACAGGTGAAACATACTGCTGCTATAAATTAGTGAAGTATGTCAAATTTTTTGAATTATAGCTGTTCATTACATGAGTTCTTATTAAATATATCTTTTATCTACTGAGAGAAGTCTGAACTTAAGTCTACTTTTGCCCTTGATTTATACTGGTATGCAAATATATGGTACATAATGAGATATTGTATTTAAGGTAATAGTGACAGTACATAATTATGATGTATGCTATAGGTAAAGTCACTTTTAGCTTTTGTTCAGGCTACTGTGGTTCTAACACATGTGACTTTCTTTGTTATCTAAAAAATAATTCACATTCGAACATCTGACTTGTCTTTCTTTTCATAACTTGATGGCATACAAAAATAGTTATTACAGTTATAGTAACTATGTGTTTTCTAATAAAATACTATTATTTTTACTATCACTACTACTACTCTTACGAGTACGATTACTATTACTACATCTACTGATACTAAAAACACTAATGTAAAATAATTTAAACTAACAAATCAGCTCTTATACTCCAGCATTATATACTTTAGTAATAATATTGAAGAAGGATTCTTATTACCCTGATAAAAGGATAATAATAAGAAATAAAGATTGAATACAATATTACCAAATCACTGTATAAGATGAAAATACTTGAGTTACAGCATATTAAAAAAAAAAATTATCTTGATCCTTCTGAAAAAAAGTTAATGAAAAGATTTCAAAGGTTTGTGCTCTGTTTGTTTCTTTTTGTTTTATCGTCTTTTGCAAATTTACTGTCTTTTAGAGACATTTATTTTCATTTAGAAAGTAGTCCTGAACTATAAAACTAGGAGGATCACTTTGAAGATTGCTTATAGGCAATTAAAGAGAAGTCTTAGTATTTAAAATTAAAACTAGCACTTCAGGATACAGAAATGATCTGATCCATATTGTTAAATTCATTTAACTGTGCATAAGAGGCCTTAAATATATTTTGTCATATTTGATATATTCTAACCATTAATTTGCACTCATTTGATCAGTGGAAGCAATAACATCATTTATGTCTGATATCTGAAGTATTATGGTACTAGATGGCTCTGTTCAGGCAAGTAAGTCAAATTATGTGGTCACCTGAGCTAGGCAGGTGACTCCCTTCACAGACCATGACAAGAAATACCACTTGTAGGCTGTGATTCACCTGTCCGAAAATGACTGTCTGAACCCTGTCAGACAAATAATTTACTAAGAGTATCTGTTTCATGCTATTGATTGTAAGGTAAATTCAGATCCAAATTGAATGTAAACATTCAAATTGGGAAACAAATCTCATCCTTAAAAAAAAACCCAAACAAATCTTTTCTTTTAGATTTACATTTCTGCGAGGAAAAGAAAATGGTAACACATAGCACATGACAGGATATGTTTGTGTTTCTTTTTATTTCTTCTTCTTTTTTTTTTGATTGACAGTCATCAATTGATTATTAAAAAATGTCTTGTTTCTCATAGAGTAAAACTGAGTTTTATTAAATTCCTCTGCTACTACAATCAATGGAAATATGATTGGTCCTGCAAAAATATATGGAAATGGACGATCTACTTATGGTTCTGTTCCCCAACTTTCATCTTCATAGTTAAGAATTCTATAATTCAATTTTTCTGATCTTGGTCTGATTGCTAAAAATTGAAAGTATACAGTCCTGATAATTCCCTGAAGATATCCAATGCTAAATTGTGGTATAAGCTTTTTTAGAAAGTGTGTAAAATCCTGTGCACATAATCAATTAACACAGAAAATCTTTCACAACTTTCATCAAAAGATCAAAAAGAATAAGCATTTAATTGTGTACTAAGACAGGCTCTTGTATTTGGATGTATGCCTGTACAGAGGCTAACAAGACCTTTTCTATCACTCTGCAGCACTGTATAAGGTTATCAATATTCTTGTTGAAGAATTTTTATTGCACCTCTTGAGGCAAATTAGATAAATATTTATGCTTAACTATAAAAAGATTTATTGAACAGTGGATTTGGCAAGATCCTACCACAATAAATGGCTCTACAAGGAGTCTGCAAAGATATGACACAAGACAATTCCTTGTATATACATGCACCAGCATCAATCCCGTGGAGGTCGACATCTGGTGCCTCAGCCTGGTCTTGCGTTCAAACCCCAGTGGCAACTCTGTTTATCAAAAGTGACCCCTGAACACCCACAGTCCATAATTGCTACAGGGCAGTGTTGTGGTGTATCTTCTCTCATCATCTCATTAGGCGTTCCGGCCCTCCGTGCCAAATCATTCCTTGATCATGAATTACCACTGCTGAGCAGTTACAGTTTGAATTTCCCCTTCCATCTGTAAGTACTCATAACACAGAAGTTATATTTCAGCTTAATCGAAACAGTTTTAAAGCCCTCCAGTAATCACAGTCATTAAGAATAAGTTTCGAGTGTTAAAAAGGTTTAGCTACCTTATTAACAACCTCTTCAGCAAGAAGTGATGCCAAAATATTTACAAAGTTGTATTTAGAGGAAATTAAAAACCGGCCAAGGTAGGTGAGTATCAGTGTGGTATAATTTCTGTTCTCCTTGGGCTTGTGGGTTTGACTGTTTCATTCGTCAAGTCTGGCTGCTCCAAAAATTCCATGGTGATATCCATCCTGGATTATGGTATAGCCATATGACAAGCACAGCAGTTACTTTTTATAGTACTACTGAAACTCTGCTGGTAATATTTTGCTTGTGTTGGTTCAGTCACGTAGTTGACATGGAAGACTTCAGGATTCTCAGTTGTATCTTTTATAACAGCCTTTTTTTTCACAAAAGAATGCCTGCTGTTTAACAAGGACCTTTAAGGACAACCTAAAACTAAATCTATCCTTTATATGTTCTTAGATCAATATCTACAGAAGAAAACTTTCATATCAAGACATTTCAAAGCAAATCAATTATGATGTTGCAAAAGTCTTTGAGGCAAAGCTGAGTAAGGTGGAGGCCAGAAAAAAACCCCCAAAACTTCAAAGAGAATTAACTACTATTTCCCAGCTAGAAGAAATTCATATTCCAAGGATTAAACCCTATATGTTCCTCACAGATCTTTTGTTCTCACTGGATTCAACTCAGAATTAGTGAGATAGATAGGAGAATCACCTAATAAAAATAACCATGGTCATTTATGTAGAACAGGCATGCACATGAGACGTAAGGCCAAAAAGAAAAAGGGGAGTGAGAGAGAGTTGTAATATGAAAGATAAAAAAGTAAACTAAAAACTATAAGCATTTTGTATCAGTTTTAAATAGATAGCTTAGTTTAAAATTTCTGTCCTTTTCACACTGACAGTGTATCTTGAAATTAATCAATAGGTAAAAATATTCACAAGCTATCAATAGAATTTTCATTTTAAGCATAGGGGGGTGGGGTTGTCTGGTTAGTTGGGGTTTTTTGCAAGAACAATTTTTAAGTGATCTGTTATTGTTCTGCAGACAGTTTAGGAAGAAGTAGCTAAGTAGAGGAACAAAAGGGTTAATACTTGCACTCCTGCTTTATCGCAGAGAATTTTGTAGAAGTATGTCAAAGTGTCCTAGTGAGGAGGTATATCTCATCTATTTGAATATCTCTTCACAAGATAAAGACTAAATTCCTCTTGGTATCTCTGACTCCTCCTCTGTAACAGTTCAAATCAGTAAGAGCAAAAGTGTGCAGTATCTTCATACTCTCTTTCAAATAGAAAAGAGTAAGTAGACCTCCTTGTCCCAGATAAATTTAATCTAAAAATATTAAATAGTTTTTTATTGCCTAAGAGCAATATTCTGCTTAACAGGTGAATTAAGACTACTGGTTACCAAGCAGTCATTTCTAGTCAGGAAATACCTAGTTGCTTTGAGTCACTAAATATTGTTCATGAAGAAGATTGATTCCCTCCTGTGTTACTCCAGATTTTGAAGTATGTCTCCACTAGTTAATACAGTCAATAAAATACAGATGTTCCAATGCTCCTCAAATTTTTTATTGTAGATTGTTGACAATCTCCATAATGGCAGGTTTATAAAATTTCTGGAGTATGGTGAAAGACTGCTATCATTTTCCTTAGATGGGAAGACAAATCTGTGGAAAAACAAATATTTACTGACTGAAGAACTTCATAATGATTTTGTCTGATAAGTGGATCTTGCCAACATGGTCCTGATTTAAAAAATTATCCAATTTAATATAATAAGAATTTTAGGATTTGTTTTCCTACTGTTGTGATTATTTTAGCATATTATTCAGACTAAAAAATATTATTAATAGTAAGCCTTTTAATTTCACATAGTCACTACTTATTTTATGCTCACTTGTATGCTGCTTATCCTGTTTCTGATATCTTTAATTATTTTTGTTATGCTAATTGTTATACTGTTTGGGTATTTAAGAAATACTGATCTTCATTAAAACAGTGCATGATAGAAAGTTTTTCAGTTATTATAAGACTTTTCCCCTAAGGAGAACAGAAAAATAAACAACAGAAATAATTTTATAGCATCTTAAAGAATTACCATCCATTATCTGAACCACCATAGATGAGCAGAGTTCATTCCAATCACAGTAAATGGTACCAGTGCATTATTTGGGAAGGATTTATAGGATTTCTGGTGTTCTTCACGTATTTGATTTGATTTTTTTTTAGAGGATACATAAGGCACTCCTCATAAATTATGTCAAAAAAGGTTTGGGGTTTGGTGGTTCATATTTGTTCACCTTTTTTTGTTTGTTTGTTTCTTTCTTTCTTTTGTTAATAAATTATTTTAATTGCAGTCATTTATTTACTTAGATGCATAATCTGTAGAGAATTAAATATATCAATATGGTATTATATTTATAAAGTATTACATTTTTATCTTTTCTGTTTCTTAGAAGATCTCCTCTACATTTTCTTTTTGCCAAAAATAAACTTATCTGATATAGTATGGAAAAAACAAGAGCTGTTTCACAATAGCTGAATGGTTGGTAAGGAAAAAAAAGAAAATTAAAAGAAGAAAACTCTTATTTATACTGAAGTTCCTATTCTGGTGTGGCCAATATTCCAGCAATCTTTTAAATTCTTAATTATTTTATTTCACTTTCAAACAATTTGTTTTCTTTCCCTCACAAAGATGATCTACAGAATTACCAATGAATTTGGAGTTTTTTCTTTAAAAAGTAAGATAGGGTTGTTTGGAGTATTTTTTGTTTTGCTTTCTTTTTTCTTTACTTTTTTGTTTTCTTTGTGAAAAGTATATCCAATGTTCAACTTAACCTAGCTGATGAAGGTCTGAAATTAATCAAAGGTGATATGTGTTCAGATTCAAAGCTGAAAATCTAAGACTGTTTTGAATTCAGAATAAGTCTTATTTAACTAAAATAGGAAGAAAAGCAGTCACCTTATTTTATTAGTGACAGAGAGAAGTAATTGGAAAATGAATCCAGTTTGCCTGATTTAAGCATTTTATTTTCCTCCAGCTGAACCAGCCCATTCAAAAAAGTGCCTCTGTCTTTCAAGCAGACAGTGGTGTCTAAATTCAGAATGCCTAAACTAGATCTTCAAGTTCCCTTTAGAATTTATGGACACCTAACCAAAGTAAAAAGGCTTGCTTCAGTTGCCTCAATGAGTATATCTGATACTATGTGAGATATCTCAGACAAGCTGTACTATTCATGCAGTGCTGGCAGATTTGATGATGTAAGACTGATGGAGAATTCATACCTCTACGGTGGGCACCACAGACCAGGATACCCTGCTGGCCAAGATATCTATGTTTGTCTCATTCACACACAGCAGTGTCTGCTGAGCTTGTAGGCTACCTAAAGATAGCCATAATCTTTATTTTAGGGTGACCTGAACATCTATTTGACAAGTTTTTTGAAGTTTGATTCTGCTTTTTCTGGAAAGACAGTAAAAATCAACTCCTCATAGCTACACAAAATTGAAAGTGTCTGTCTGGAGTTCATAGTATTCAGGCCTAACAAGTCCTAACATTAACAGATCCATGGCATTAGTCTTTGATACTGTTAAAGTATACGTATAGATAAGTAGTCAGGTAGTGTAGTCTCTTTAGTCTTAAATCTTGTGTGGAATATCTGGGAATCAAGTGAAAATTTTAGGAATCCTTTAAACATTGTTTTCACCTAGCTGAAAAACATAGTTTAAATTCAGGGTGGAGTAATTTATAAATTAAATAAATACAAATTAAGAACGCACAAAAGAGCACCATTGACTTTTAAGTAATCTGTAAAGTAATCTACAAGGAGTAGTCATACAAAATTAAAAGTACTTTAGACTCCCTATAGACAGCGGTCCTAAGTGAGGCCGTTTGAGCTCTCCTGACTGCAGCAGGCTCTGCCAGCACCTCCCTCTGACTTTGACGCCTCTCGGAGCTGGCAAACCTTCAGGTTTGTGATACTCAAAGGGCCATTGCTGACGAAGAGGCCTAGGCTGTTATCCCGCCCCAATACACACATCCCCATGCTCCTCAAGGTGCAAGCCTTGCCTCTTGGGAAACATGAAAAGATTTAATGTGAGTATTTCACTGAACTCGAGGGGAATTTTTGATAGGTGTCTTTGCATTCAGAGAAATAGGTGTACACATCATTTTACCTGTGTGCATGTGAATTGATTATGTTATGAATGTCATTATGTCGAACCTACAGTTAAGTAATTTTTATAATTATAGTAAACCCTATCAAATTTCTTTGTAAATGTTAAAGTACTCAGTGGTTAAGTGTTGCTAAACCCTTTTGCACCCTTATCTTTGCATCTACATTGTTCGAACCTTTACCCACTATTGTATTCTTGGCTTCTGTATAAATTGCTTCTAATTTGATCTTCCTTTATATGCTTTAATGTGTGTCATAAGTAATAGAGAGAACCTTGCAATCGAACTCTGTAAAGCTGCATTTTCACAAATTCATATTAAACCTCCTTTTGCCAATACCTTTTATGGTATTTCTTTAAGCAGTCAAAGCAGTCATTTCTGACATAAATATGCTTAATATTCTGAAGATATCAGATCAAGCCTGTGAAGAGGGGGGGTCTATAAATTGAACAGACTGAACTCTAGTTTATAGATCTTCAAAGGCATTGGTTCTTTTACTTGTCTTTTCAGTAAACTTTATGAAGTTGTACTTTATCAAGTTGTATTGTTTTCTCCAGTAGGTATAAAAAATTGATATGGAAGTTCTTAAGGTGGGCCTCCAGCACAGGCTGGATTAATCCTTCAGAACATACACAAATTTACAGATTATCATTGCTTTATCAGTAGATGTTTACATTTGGTCTCTTCAGCAAGACCTTTGAAGTGCATATATGAAGCAGATCAATTGCAGATGGAAGCAACCACAAAGTTCATTTCAACCTTCCAATTTTCATTACTATCCAGCTATTATTTTGATATATGACATATTCTAAGATTTTCCTGAAAGCATAACTTCAGTCATACTTCCAAGAATGGGTGCACAGAAAATGCATTTGAAAAAATAAAAATATAATCATTAATCCTGAAAAATAGCAGTTGAGCCAAGTGTGCTACCTTTAATGCTTGAAATCTTTAAATATTAAGTGGTTTTGGTTAGTTGGGCTTTTTTTCCCCTTATGTTTATGCAGAAGGTCAGATCATAACATAAATGCACTTATGTGCCAAAATTTTATAGAGATATTAGTAAGACTGTTTTGGACCAAATTTGGAGGCTATTATACTGTAAGAAACAAATTCAGGTTTGCACTAATATAGACAAACCCCTAACCATTTTTTTTCACAGGCATATACTATTGTAAATTATTTTCTTTTTAAGTAGTAGTGTTGCAAGATAATTTGATATAGCACTGTGCCTTTTAAGAAACATCATTTTGATGACACACTTCAGGCTATTAAATAAAAGACTGGGAAGAGGTACGCTGGTTAGAGACAGTTGTTGTGACTCAGTGGTTTGTAGACTTTTCTGTTAAAAACCAGAGAATTACAGGAGAATCAGATTAAAAATGTGTGCTTGTTTTTCTTTTTTGTTATTTATTTTCTTATCATGCTTTCTCCATGGTTATTAATAACCTTCCAGATTTTATTTGACATATCTTACAGTTTTGCAGTTTCTCAGTTTTGTGAATGAGATGAACCTGTAGGCCAAAAATCTGATGTCGTGGTTTGGGAAATTTTTTTAATTTTTTTTTTTTTTGCTGCTGGTATTTAAAGATGAAGCATAATTACAATTTTCCTAGGCTGCCTCAGTGTTCTGTGTCAGTCAGCATCACTCACATTGTTGCTTTATCTGACAGCAGACTCCTGGCCTGTCACAGTGGAGAAAATAAGAGTGAAGATCTCTTCACCACTGACTCAATGTGAAGGCACAGTTGGAAACAAACTGTAATTTAAAATCATCTTTGCTAGCCTGCCTTTTTTATTTACAGGCCTGACAAATATAGGAGAATATTGTGGAGTACTAAGAAAATTACTTTGTTATTTATTAGTAGACTTACTGTTTTTGAAATTATTATCTTCTGTTTAAAATATGCAAAGGAACATTTCATTCAGATTCATATTTGTAACTGACTGAATTAGTCATGAAAAAATAGAAACAAGAGTTTTCCATTTGTAGAGGAATAGACAACATACTATGCTGTAACAGAAAAGAGTTTATATGGGTAATGTCCATACCTCTGTTCTATTTTCTTTCTTTTTTTCTTTATTTATATATAGACAATTTGTTTAAATGAAGGGAAAATGACCTTTACTTGTTTACCCTAAATGAATAGAAGAGATTAAACTTTGAGCTTTGGGTTTTCTTTTATTATTTCTATTATTTTTCATATTTCATGGTTAATCTTTCATTCTAACCTTTAATTACTCACTCAGTCTATAATGCTTCACATGTTCTTAAATGCAGAAATTCTGAGAAATTCCCTACCATTGCCAGGAAATCTGAAATAAAACTTTATAACGTACATTAGAGAAAGAGAAGATGTTGTAGTTCTTAACTAGAATTCTGATAATGCTATCCATCTCCCGGGTAATGCGATGGTAATGACTGTAATACATAGCATTTCACTTACAATACTGGTCCTACTTAATAGTCTATAATAAAACACTCTTTGCATATTCCCTGCGTAAATGATGACTTTAAAGACAAGGTTAGATATATCCTGCTTTATGTAAGCGGTTTTGAAGGTGGGGTGGCACCGCTTTCCAGAGCAACACGTCTGCATTTAGGAGTCTGCAATAAAATCAAAGAGACCTTCAGGTCTCTTTACACTATTCACCTCTTGATGTAGAGGGCAACCCATCTTCCCCTCCTTCTTCCCCTGTCCCTTCTAAACAGTCTGTAGCCATTGATAGCCACACTCCAGTTATGGAATTCATCCCACTGAGTTTCAGTAATGGCATCTACACCTTAAGCACATCCAATTAGGTCCATCCAAAGGATTCAGTGACATACACACAGTTTATATAGCGTAATTTTTGTTATGGTGGGGTACATTCTCTGGTCTCTAGAAGCCGCTTGCTTTCCCTTGGCTACCAAAGCAAAAGGCCTCTGCTGAATGACTACCATATCTAATGATCTGCAGAAATCTGTAACACCTTCATGTATGTCAAGTGACACTAGACACTGATATTCAGGCAGCTGAGCCCCATGCTACAGGATATCCGTACAACCAGTGCAGAAGGGAAATGTTTGCAGAAAGTTATTAATCTTGTCTGGATTGTGAATCTCTGGTGTGTAACTCCATTGGGTGTTGAAGGATGATCAGTGTTTACCTGAGAATACATGCTGAATTTACTTATGACTGAAATTACCATAGATTAATCCCACTCCCAGTTTGATATGGAGGGTGATGTTTTACCTTTTTGTGTTGCTTTTTTCAGGTTTTTTTTGGTTTGTTTTTTTCATAGCTAATTATTGTATTCATATCTCTAGTCACTGGACTTTAGGGCAAAATAAAAATGATACCTAAAAGGTACAAAAGTTTTTGCTGGATAATGTTATTTCTTTTCCCTGAGTTTGGAACCGGAGTTTTATACATAAAGGCTGTGTGAAAATGCATTCCTCTAAACTGAAAAGAGAGAAAAACTATTTCTATCTGCCAATAAAATTGAATGGATTGTGAGAAAATTTTTAAACTGATGATAATATTAACAGGACATTGGAAGAAAATGCCAGTTTTGGCATGCTGCAAGATAGTAATAGAAAAAAATTAACAGATAATATAAATATATTCAATGGAGTAAATCCCAGATCCAGATAGGACCTCTTTGAAAAAAGTAATGGGCACAACAAAGTTTAAAACACTTTTCTAAGAACTCAGCAATCCAACATGTGACTATTATATTCTTTCTGAAGAGAATGGGACTCTTTTTAGCCTCTGCTAAGGAAAAATTATCAATTGAATAAAAGATAAGGAAGAAAAAATAAGTGTACAGCCAACATGGGATTTTAAGAAAACAGATATAATACGAGCAAACTCAAAACAGTCATATAAGTTACATACCTGAAATATGTCCCATTAACAAGTGAAAAGAGAAGATACTAGTTTGCTACTATTATTTATTATTATGTCATACAGCAATCCATAATTTAAGGATTTAGGATTTAGGAAACTGCATGGTAGTTTGTTTAAATGGGCAGCTGCCTTTATAAAGAACATTTCAGGCAAAACTGACTGTAGAGATTTTTCCAGAGGATTGATTTTCTATATGTTTATACAGATCAGTTTTATATTAAATACATTAATATAATTTTATGTTTCTATATATATATTTATAGTATATTTATGATACCTAAATATATAGTGCAAACACCATATAGTTATATATTTTAAATATTTATAATATTTATAACAGAAAAATAGTCATTGCAACTGTTACAGTTATTGCTTAGTTTCCTTGTTATTCACAAAACTAGAGAATACTATGCTTTTGTGATCTCTTAAAAGGCCTTTGCTAAAGCCCAATGCTGATGACATTCAATTCTAATCTTACAGGCATGCACTACTCTCTGTTTATGCTAAATATCACCTAAAAAAGACATAATAAGGACCAGATTTTATTTTCATTAATAGAATTTGTGTCTTTTTTCGACATAGGATCTTCATCTATAAAATCGTGAAGAGACATTTGGCCTACTACAAAATGACCAGCAAAAGAAAGGATATCCATGCCATTCAAAGTTCTGTGGCTCAGTATATTACTTACTTTTCGACTCAAACCATTATTTTCATTTCCGACACAAAAAAAGCAATTATTTTTAATTGCTTTCTTTGTGCTTTCTAAACAACACAACATTATTTGTAAAGGAGATGTTTCTTTTTTCCCCTGTATTCATTATTGTTTTTCAGCATAATATGAATGCTTTAAATAAAATTCAAACCCATCTTCATGGGGTTTTTTGTTTGTTTGTTTTCTTGGGTTTTTTTCTTAATAAACTATGTAGTATCAAGTTGGCTTGTGTCACGTAATTGAACACTAGGAAAACACATGATGTGACATTAAGCTTATTATTCTTTGCATGCTTGAATGCATAGCACACAGTTCCAAACGCCTAACTGATATCAGAGGTAATCATCCGGGAATAAAAAACAAAGAAGTATTAAGCCAGACAAATAAATAGCGCATGGGTCTTCTCCACTTGAAAAAATAATAATAGCTATGATATTGACACATATTGCACATAATTATTACACTATCTGTATTAATTAGACAGATAAACATTCTAATTAAGTGGGGATGATAAATATTTGACTTGTTCTTTTTTTTTTTTTTGGTTTCTTTATTTTTACACAGTGCACCAAACTAGCCCTGACAGACTCTCCCCTTACTCTCCCTGATGGACACTCTAGGACATTCCATAAGTAAGATCATTTAGGTTTTTTGGGCTAGATTTCAGTTACTTTAAAGATGAAAATTGAAAAGTTCTGTGTATGTAAGTTATAAAAATGCAATGAGGTTAACTGCATAAAATCAAATACTAGAGCAATAATGTTGTTGTAGTAAACTTGTATGCAACTGGTGATTCATCGATTAAATTAATTATAAATTAAATCATTAAAATCTGAACAAATTTTGCATGTCATATACTGAGTATCAAGCAAGGATTCACAATATATTCAAGTCAATTTGCTCTTACTTGGCACTTTGGTTTGGTTTTTACAGATTAGAAAAGGCAGTAAAATTTATTCCTTGATAAAAAATGGTTAGTATGGAGAAGGGAACAAACTGATATATGGAAATTAAATAATAGGAAAGAAAAAATTCAAAGGAAAGTTGGGATCTTCCAATGGTGATAAAAAAATACTGCTTATTTTTGATATTAATAATGTATTGACTAAAAAGTCTCAGAAAAACCTGGTTTGATTCCTGTGGCACACTAATGATTAATCATTCTACATATTGTAGTGAAAAAAGGCAGCCTGTTGTATTTGCAGATCCAGATAAGTCTTCAGACCAAATATACTTTCCTCTGCCTTGTGTTCTTTTACTGCAAGATTCCCAACATACTTCAAGATTAGAAGATAGTGCCTGAGATTAATTTCAGTTATATTTATTTCAGTAGAATTGACTACAAAAATTATACACTTGAAGGTGTCTGTTGCAGAAACAGGAAATTTCATCTTCATTCTAAATGCCTAACTTGAAGAAACTAAGGCAATGGGGTGTTTTGGGGGATATTCTTTTTTTTTTCTTTACTTAAAAGTAGGAAGCTTTATTTGATATATTTTCTACCAGTAATCGAAACAATTTTAGTAGTTGTCAAATTACTTATTTCTTCTCCCCAAACATAGGCCCAAATTATTTTGGGAAAAAAAAGAAAAAGTGAAAACACCAACTGTTAATTCTACACTAAGGACTAGAGTGAACTTTCAGCAATATTTTCAATTTCCTCTTCAAATCTGCAGTTAGATCTATGACTATGTAATTGTGACCAGCAGTTAATTTCATAATTATTACATCAGACAAGGACTCAATACAGTGATATTAGGCAAAAAAGTCTGTGTTCAACTATTACTTGAAATAAAGATTCAAAGCAAATATGGAGTCTGCTTTTACATGTTAGTGGCATCCTATCAGGGATAGTAGGATACACCTTTCTTAGAAACAGTGTATACAACATAAAGTGAAGAGGATCATTTTCACTGGAAATGAATGATCCGCCAAATGAAAATATTTGAAAGTTTTCCATTTGGGGCAGCAAAAGTTCAACATAAGTTTTCTTGCCCACAAAACTTTTGTGGGAGGGGTCTACTTTTTCAATTGTTGTGGCGATACCAGAAATGGGACATCTGAAGCCTATGCCTTTAACCAACTTTGATCCCACTGATTCTGGCTTTCAGAAAAATTTACAATGTTTCAGAACAAAAAAGTCACCTTTAAAAGAGAACTTCCTTATATTTCAGAAAACACCTGCAGGTGGTCTCATTCATTAATGTTCCTCTGTTAGTCAGCCAACACAAGAGGAATCAGCAAGTTGCCAGAAGTGTTGATTTATTGCAAATGTAGGACTCCCAAATGAGTTGCTTGAGCCTTTAAAACTGCACTTGTGAGGCTGAAAGTTTACTTCACATTTCTCACTCATCAAAGTTCCTGAAGCCATAGGTTTGTATGGGGGCATTTCTCATTCGAGTTGTGCAACAGATAATCAAGCACATGATTTCTTAATGCACCACCTCGGTTTCTATTACATGTAGGGAAGCTCAGCACACCTAAGGAAGCTACAAAGGATTTTAACAGTCGTGTTTTCAAAGTTTACTGTCCCTCAGAGAAAGTATGGAAGATATAATTGTCTTGTTTCTTCATTCCTCCTGACTTCTCTGAGGATCTGACATGAATTAATTTACATTGTCTCTTTTTGAAGTATTTGATCTTTTCTCAAGTGACAAGGCATGCAGTTCATCAAGACAGCTCTGGTACCCTTAGGTTTGGATTCTAGCACTGCTCTCAAGTCTATCTACTCCTGCCTTCAAGATGAACTCTAAAGAGAGGTATAAAGGAAGAGCCTGACTGCAACAATCAAATTATATTTGCTTCAAAAATTGAGAAAATGAATATATAATTTCACAATTAGCACAAAAAAAAAAATCTATTTGTTGCACTTATTTTGACGCATGCATATGATTATCTACTCACATCATTCTTTACACAATGTGTTATTTAACATTGCTTTCTACAGAATTTGTCATCTTCAATATTGCAAAATGCAGCATTTAATCATTCTGCGCCATAGGCATAGTAAATGTGGAGTTATTATGGGCAGTGGTATTGCTGCTTCAGTGAGAGAATACTGAAAATAGTTATCTATTTATTGTGTAAATTGAGATCATTACATAACAGAACTGCTGTAGCAAAATCTCCACAGGATACAGAAATCAAATAGATAACACAAATATTCTAATGCTACATTTGACCACTGCAGATGCAAATATCTACATCATCATCTAACAGAGTGTGACTTAACGTGATTCTGTATTATTTGAATTTAATTTCTTCCACATTTCTGTTTAATGCAAAATTTTCAGATTTATACGAAACAATTTAATATCTGCTGGGGAGCTTATTTCTGTCAGATAATTTACAAAAATGTTGAGTTCACGACAAACTGCACTCTGGAGTGGAATAGAAGACAGTAAAGACTTCAAAAATACTTTCTGATGGGTATCATAAAATTCATTATCATTATAAGTGTACACACTGTGCTAAAAAGAAATTTAATTTCTTACAAAATTCCCATAGTACAGATTTGTGTCAGAGTATGGCATACACTGTTTTAAATTCTATGAGCTTTTGTGTACTTCAGAGACTCTAAGGGTTTGATCACACTATTTAGCTTGAGAAGAGCTGTGTTGTTTTGAATGAAAAAGAACCAGTACTTGAACATCTAGAATTCTTTGGGACTATTCCCCCAGCTAACACTCTTTGGAATCAATATTTACACTATACTTGAATTAGTATGCGTGTTGGCTATAACCATTAGGTTTCCCCATTGGTACTACCTTCTGACAGGAATCAGTGAAATATATTATTTACAAGAATTTACCTGGGAGAAATGAGCTTTTATATAAATGTAGGAAAACTTGAAAATTCATCTACTTTTATCTTGATGAAACATTGTGACATTTGTAATATTGTGACATATTTGTTTTTTCTTTTAGGATGGAAATATTATGGTCTTTTTCTTCTTTGTTTGTCTTTTTTTTCTCCACTTCCATCTCCCAACAGAAACGGATGTGTTGAAATACTACAGAAAAGATGGATCTGCTTTGTCCAATTATAGGCTAATATAATTTTTTCCACAAGATTTCAGTTATTTTTACAAAGCTATAACATTTACATAGAGTCTGGCTATTAACTGGATGTGAACCAAATGCCTTTCTTTGTGATGTTTAATCTTTGCTAGCATGCAGCCCAAACGAATAGGTGGGACAGTTTTTGTTATGGCATATAAAAGAATTGGTTCTTCCTTTTATCTATATTATCTCTGTAGTTTCTAGTGCAGATCTACAAGATCCAACGTGACCTCTCCACTTACATCCCCCTTCCATCTTTTGGCCCTTGCTCCTGCCTGTGTCTCTATTTCTTCCCACTTCAACACCATGACTTCTCGAGCCCTGCTGTCCTTTCTCCTGTTTCTTCTCATAACAATATAATCATACTGTAATATCCAGCAGCTTCTGAAAGTGAACCCTTCCATTACCCCTTTCTTTTCTGTATCACTTCTTCCCTTCATCGGTGAACTCCCTGAACCCATAGATTATAGCAATTGCCTCAAGTCCCTTTCCTCTCAATCCAACATAGATCCTCTCTAATTTGACTTTTATTGTGCGCCAAGGATATGCTAACATCAAGGCCTACAATGACCTCTCCATGTCAAGTCTCAGGGCCTTTGCTCCATACTTGAACTCTGCTGTTTTTATCATGACTGATCATACATTCTTTTTCAAAATCATGCCTTGCTTTTGCAACTCTGTCCTCTCCTCACCATTTAACTACTCTAACTTGAACATGTAACAGATGGGCCACAAGTGGGAAAGAAAGGATACTGTACTAGACTTCTAAAGCTCTGTTAAATAAAAAGATAGATCTTTTATGAAAAAGACTCTTTTGTATTGCAACGCGAAATTCTTAATGTAAGCAACAAAGGCCTGATTATCCACAGTTTCTGTATTTCTGTCACCTTCAGCAATTTTGTGTTCCACTTCTCTTTTCATATTACTTTTCGAGTTGTGGAGGAATGGTAAAGGCAGGCAGCAGTATACTATCCCTATGTTCAGGAGTTTTGAGGGTTTTATTATATATAAAAATAGCCCTAAATTACCATCTTGTGAGACAATATAGCAGTGTTTCATTATTACAACCTTTATATCAGGTTTCTGAAGAAAACAGAATGGAAGGTGTAGATGAAAAAAAAAAAATTACTTACTTGCAGCTAAATGAATATATATTTAAAACTTTAGTCCCCTAAACCATAATTAGTTCATAACTTGGACCTGGATGATCTGTGAGGTTCTATAACTTCTGTGTCTTAATTTCATAATGATAGCTGATTCCCAGTTTTGATCTCTCTGACTATCCCCGTATACATCTATAAGCATTCTAGGATGCTGTTGAGACAGTTCAAGTTTTTCTCAACTTGAAAGTATTGTTAAGAGAATGTCAGCATGAAATACATTAAACATAAAAGCTCTGTGAAGACAGAAATAGGGTGGGATTGAGCTTCAAATATTTTTCTCAATATTATTTCAGTATTTCTTTGGTATTTTGAACATTATCATGCTGCAGTTGGAAAGATAATATGACATGTCAAAAAGAAGAAAATTTTATTACAATTAATTAGTTTGCATGTAATCCAGGAAACACATTTAGGGCTCTAGGTGAAGAAATAAATCCGTGTTTATCTTTTGTAGGCTGGAAGAGAAGACTTACTGAACAGCTGATTAATTCTGAACAAACTGGATTAATTCTAATTATTATATAGGCATTTTTTTATTATATAGGAACAAATTTCAGCTGCCAGAAAAAGTGAGGCATAACACAGAGCAATATTATAAAGATTTGTAACATTTATTATCATAATCAACATTTCCATTTACAAAAATCAGAAGGTGGCTTTACAGTCTAATAAGTAAGATATTTAGCATAAATATAGTTTGAACTCTGATTTGAAGTGGTATGACAATATAATATGCCACAAAATAAAATAGGAGGAAAAGGAAGGGAAAATTACACAGGAAGTAAGATGACAAAATACAATATATGACAAGATTATTTTGCACACTAGGACTAAGTCTGATTTTCAGTTTAGAGTGTTTAATAAGTAGCACATGCTGTGGGAAATATTGTCAAAACATTAACGCTTACCTAGATCTTTCTTAGTTGCTATAATATGTAGGCACAAGAATAGGAAATCTTGAAATAGCACAAAACTACATCCTTCTTGAATCCTATTTGTACCGCTCTTGTCACTAGTTTTGCAAATATAAGCAAATACTCTCATTCTTGGTAACTACGTCAGCCTCTTTTCCACTCTTCCTATATGTTTCTGTCCATAGCACTCCTTAAATTGTATTCTCTCCCTTTTACTTCCAAGAGCTGATCTACCTATCAACCTGGCTGCACACAGAAATAAAAAAAACATTTACTGGGAAAAGAAATGCCAGTTGCAAAAAAAAAAAAAAAAAGAAAAAAATGGAGATCTGTCTCCAGTGGTAGGTAGGCTACTAACTCTGGAGGCATATCATAACTATAAAGCAGTAACAGCACCAGAAGAAGCCAACTAAAAGCAGTTCTAGTTTTATTTGCTGGTTCAAAGAGGTCAACACAGCATTGCAAAATACAAAGAAATAGTAAGCACTGATACCCTTAAATGAATATGACTTTCATAACAAGGTTAAAAATAGAGACATCATAACTATCAAGGTGATGCCTGAACAATGTTTTAACTCTGCATTGCTGAAATACTGTCATATGGAAGAAACAGAAAGCACAAATTTAAAAAATGGGCTCTGTTTTAGCTCTTCAAAAAGGTTATGTAGCACATCTTAAGGAATTTTGTTTCTTTCATGATTCTTTAATAGTTGACATGAATAGATTTTCTTCATGTTTTCCTCAGACAATGTCTGCGTGAAATCCTGATTTGTTTTGATACAAATAAGCTAAATGGTGCTAGGGACATTCCTCTGACTCAGAGGCTAAACGATAACACTTAGCCATAACTGCACAGTTAAATGTATTCTCCTTTGGGACAGAAGAGCTGTGGTCAGGATTTTTGCTTCTGCTCTCTGCAAACTGCTCAATTGTACCTGGGCATTATTGAAGACAGTAAATTGTGCAGGACTAAAATCATCCCAGGAACCATACTAACAATTTAACTACAGAGACAGTTTATCCTACTACCTCACAGTACTGAACTTGCCAGTATAGCTGAAAAAAAACACATCACGATCTTGACTCCACTAACCTGATGAACAGAGAAATGCATTTCAGTGTTGGTCAGTGAGCCTGGGGGATGCTTTGATCCAATGGATGAATGAAGCTTAGCAGCTGTACTGACTGTCCTTCCCAGACAGATTCTGAAATGTTTTTGGGGTTTTTTTTGTCAGCTGCCAAACACTGTTCTTTTATTTGTTGCCTCTTGTGGTGGCTGCAATCATTCTGGAATCTGGAAGAAACATATCTAGCTTGATGTGACTCTTCATTTGCATATACATTTATTTCCCTTTGATATATCCTATAGTCAAATATACAATACATTTCTGGACATTAAATTTTGATTCTCTTGTCAGATACCAGTAGAAATAAGATCAGCAAAAAAACCTCCATGGTTAAACAACAATGAAGAAAACTGGATTATTTGTCACAGTCTTGTTCTTGTTCAGCTGCTGTGAGTAACCAGTTCTGTCCCTTGCTTTTTCATCCAATATGCTCAGGGAACAACCCTCGTTGTTGTTGCCCTCTTACATCCCTGGAGAGTCCCGCTGCTGGTGCTTCTCACACTGCCTCAGTGTCCACAGCAATCACCAATATGTTCGAATTTAAAACCTTCTACATAGAACTATGTAATTCAAACTATTTTTATGCATTAGATCATAGACTATCATGATATTTAAAACATTATAAACCCCCCTCTATTTAAACAAAAGCTCCTTTCAAATATATTTTTCTTGTTTAGAGCAGAATTCAGTATGAAACTTCCACAGAATTAACTAAAGAGTTGATCTTTTTTAGAGTAATAATTTGATCTAAATCTAAACAGTATCCAATCAAAATGACAGTTCTGCCAAATTATGTACCCATTAATCACTTTGCTATTACTTATGGATAAAGGTACTTCAGAGACTTTTTCCAGTACTTTTTAAGCCAATTTTCATCATCTGTTCGTTACAGTTGAGAGTTAAGCCTTCTACTTTGCATGGCATTTCTTATAACATGAGAGACCATACATTGCTTAGGTTATTACCTGTCTGAAGATATGTATTTCCTCGTTTTCCTTGTATTACTGACTATCTAGCATCTGTCAGGTACAGTAAAATAAAAAGGCTTTGGATCAACTTGGCATTACTTTCAAAGGATGAAAGAAAGCATGATTTATATTAACACACACTTTCTAATCAATGTTTTACTGATTTTGGTTTATTTTGTTTTGCTGCAGACAAAGACTAAATATATTGGATGTTAGAACTTATAAAAGGCATTATTTACTAAAAAAAAGCAGCTGTGAAGCGGGAAAAATGGGGGTATGCTATTTCAATTAATTAAAACCGGAACTCAAGCACACATAATAAAGCGTGACCAAATTATGTTGGCAGTAAATTCATTCAGGTTTTGTGAATCATATATATATACAGCAAAAATCAGCTACTACAAAGAAAATAATTTCTATGACACAAATACACAGAACTATAGGTGCAGTCACAGGTGTCATTTCATCATTTATGAAAAAAAAGAGAAAGATATGAGGATTTCAACAAGGAAGTTATTTTCACATTCAATTTTCTTTAGTAATAGTAAGTTGTGGTACAAACGACAGAAAATCAATTATGATTAGTTGAGGAAAAATTTGTAGTGAGATGAGATGTTAGTAAAATCTTTTGACCAAAAGCTGAATAGAAAAAGCCCCTAACTTACAAATAGTAGGATAACAAGGGGCACTAACATAAAAAGATCAAACTAAAAAAACTATTAAATGAAAATGTAAGCAAATCATCTTGATAAATAATGCTAAATGAAACCTTTGCAGATTTAATGTTGTGTTGTGAAAACTGCAAGAGTTTCAGAAAACTTTTCTATAATATCAGAATATTTTAGTACATGAACAGTTGTGATTACTTTTCTGTCTTAATGAAATTGGATCTGTGAGCATATTTATCTGTTAATGTATTAAGCATACAAGCAGAATAAATATCAAGTTGCAAAAAGTTATTTCAGCTGATTTCAGCTAACAAAAGCAAACAAAATGAATTGAAATTTATGTTGGAAACAAACAAACAGACAAACAGAAAAACACCCACATTCAACCACCAGAAAACTGAAGCTATGAAGCAGTTTCCTAAATAGTATAGTGGATGTAAACTATTTCCTTCACTTCAGGACTTCACTTGTGGAGATAATGAATAGGTAATATGCTACTGTTGATTGTGCTAGCAAGTCAATAATTTTGTTATTAGATTCATTCCTAAGTGGGTTTGGGCTATATCTGTGGGGTTTTAATTGAAAAAAAACCCGTATTTTGTTAATGACGTAGGTGTTCTGAACTTCCTTTCAAAACAACCCAAAAGACTAAGTTCATATACTAAAATTTATGACAGAAAGGAAGAAAAATGCAAGGCAGCATGGCTAGTTGCATGCAGCAATATTTAAACATGCAATGCACCAAAATGTCAAACACCTAACTCTCATTTAAATAAAGGCATTCAGTGGGAATTACAGAGACTCTTCTGTTCATATTAAATATGATGCAAGATTCATCTATTATGAATTTATATTCATTTGAATTCCAGCTTTAACATGAACATCTCAATAAAGTAATTTACAAGTATTCATATTAATTCAAATGTTCTATGTTTAGAAGCTCAGTTACTTCTCTTTTTAAAACTCTGATTATGAAATTAAACCAATTCTGACAGGATATCTCACATCAAAAATTATTTGGAAGTGTGAATACTTATTAAAAACGTATTTGGAAGTAAAACTACCGAGAGAATTGTAGAGAAATATATTCTTTGTTCAGTAATAGATCTAAGATATCTGTTAGTTGCTAATTCATAAGACAATAAACTAAAAGTGAAATACAGGGAAGTTTTAAAAAAGGAAGATTTTTTCTATTGTAATAGAAAAAAATACACCAATACAGAAAAATTAATTTTGATTAACTTCAATTTGTTGGTGGTTAAAATGTGGAAAGTGAATTTCCTAGCGTTTGCACTTCAGATAACATTAAATATATCTGATTTATAGAAGTTATATATGACCTTGCTGTGAAATTGGGAATATGATGAAATGGAGACATAGTTTATATATATAAGTGTATAAACACTTGATTTAGTGCTATTTGGAGTATTTTACCAGAACTGATAAATTCTGTATCACAGAGATTATACTGAGTTTAAATGCAAACAATTCCATAAGCGATGTATTTTGGAGACTTACTAACTGATGAGGTTGTTTTAATGGGCTACTTAGGGGATGACACTTTGATCCAATGTTCTTTAAAGTACTGTACTTCATGAAATTTGGAGTGAAAGTCATCTAAGACAGTCACACTCCAGCCCTTTAATTTCAGTTTGACATCATGCAGAACAAAACAATAAAAATTGTTCCAGAACAAATGCAGAAATGAGGAACCCAAAAGGTAGTGAAGATCAGCTGGAGAAGTAGGGTGGGTTCACAGGTTCTGGCTTTTCTGATACTGTGTATGGTTGATTTTTTTCCCAGTAACTAACTAGTAGTCCTAGACATTCTTTGGCTAACCTTACCTATTAGTTGGAGCGTACCTCAGCATTGTCATGCTACTTGCAGAGGAGCACCAAAAGAAGGAGAAAATTATGGAAAAGGCAGATTAGCCTTTGTGTTGCCTTTAACACTACATCTGTTACACAGACACTAAAGACTGCAGGTATTAGTTGTTATGCAAAGTTCATCCCAATACACTTCCCTCCTTTCCTCCCATCTCCAAAACAGATTTTTTTCCTCTCTTTTCCCTCTTACTATGCTGGCTTCTGTATACCTTCCTTGTTTCCCTTTAGATCTTTCCTGATTATATCACTTTAGGGACCTTGTTCAGATCTTGAGAATATATCCTAGTTATTTCAGCTTGTTTAGTTCTGCATTTGCCTTCTAAACCTTTCTTTTACTGTTGTTATTTTGTTTTGCTTTTCTAACTTTTTCCAGTTCCTTTATGGGTGGAAACCAACCTGTGTTAAAAGCCCATTTCTGCATAATATCTGTGCATCTAACCCTCAGCCCTCTTTTCTCTCAACCCAATAAGGCTAAGTTCTCATTATCTCAGATATATACTTTTGATAATTTCACTTGAACCCAAAGATAATTGAATACTCAATTCCAATACTGGAATCTTTTGTCAAAACTCAATTTCTATCAAATTAAGTTCATTATACTGCAAAAGTCAGTAAATAAAATGACAGATCTTATTACCAATACATTCCTATTGATAAAAAGCTGTCTTCAGTAAAGTCTGATTATTAAATTTTTGATTTCCATTTAATAGGATTTTCAAAATGTCAGGATTCCATATTAACATTATCTTTTCTTTTCATGTTAGTAAATTTTAATGTGTATTTTATTGTATGGAAATTTTTTTATCTGCATTCTTAATTGCCAATATAAATAGAATCTCATGTATACCAGGGAGATGTAGCTCAGAGACAAGGGAATTGATTCCTAAAGTAAAACCAAAGACCTTTCTATTTTATGTATCACTGCAAATGTTTAAGAAAATTTAGTGTCAGAAAGACACACAGAAAAAGTGAGTCAGGATTTTAACTTCCTTTAAAAGATCTCCATTAGCTATGAGGTTTAACCTAGAAAATGCAGATGAGTAAATAAAATTAGATTCCTTCTTCTTCAAATTACGTATTGATTTATTATGTCACGTTTTCAAAAATAACTGAAAATAAAAGCATCACAGAATTTATTTCAAGACTATAGAGGAAAAAAAATATACATTCCATTACTGAGAGGAACACAGCGAATTTCTAAACAATGGTACTAGCAAGTTCCAAATATTCCTTCTGTTGTCTGTTGATAAGACAAAACTCTTAAGTCACAAAGCTCTAGTAGCACTTTTTCACCTTTTAATAAAGTGAATAAAGAAGCTTTCAGAATAGAGGAACAAAGCCACAAAGAGCTATAGAGACATTAGAAACATAGAATTTCATGCCCAGTAATACTCTTCATTTTTGATTGTTTTCTTGACAGATTTTTTTTTGTCATATAAATGAGGAATGTCAGAATGAAATGAAAAATATGGAATTTATTTATTTATCTATTTATTTTTCTTCCACAAGATCTAAATAAACTATTATCTCAAGCAGTATTAGAGAACATAGAGGTAACCTACTCTGTTTGAAATGAGGCTGAATAGAAGTAAATAGAGTAATCTCCACTAATGTGTTTGTAGCAATTGTCTGAGATGAAAGATAATGGCAGAGAAAACGACAAAATCTCTGAAAAACCTTATACACTGAATATGAGTCTTTAGAACCCCGTTAAGAGACTGAGCTGCATTTTTCAGATCAGCATCCCTTTCTCTTCCTCCTTTTTGGTCCCATACCACAGGCTCACAGGATGAGTAGGTCTGTGAGTTTTCAAACATCTCACCTGGCACAGAGTCTAGGAAGCAGGAGAGAGTAATTAGGCAACCATTCCTTCATGTTAACCTTACAAACAATTGTGCACAGTCATGTGGTACAAGCACACATTCATTATGGGACTGGGTTCCCCTCACCATCACCTGTCCTATGCCTGCATCAGGATTTCTGATTTTTTTAAGAGGTCCACTGTATATACACACGTGTAAATGCAAGTGTTGGATCATGCATGTGGATAATGGAACATATTTAAATGTAATGATAATTTGCATCAATCTGCAGCCAGACACATATCATTAAAAATTCTTAGGAACTTTTCACACCACAATATTTTTCTCTCATTTTCTAAAAATTTTCCTTTTGTACGCTTCAAATTATTCAGGTATTTGTTTCTTGGAGCGGAGTTGGGAGAAACTGAAATGTAACCTCAGAACAGGAGAGCTATCTTTTTATTCTAAGACCGGTTTTAATTTGCTGTGATTCTATAGTTTTCCCGTGTGCCATGAGATTGTAAACATATTTGTATAAAACCCTGCATTCATGTTGCTAAATTGTCTCTCTGCATTCATTAAAACATGAGGCAATATTTAGAGTATTATTGCTCCATGTGTTGAACGTAGAAAGAACTGGCAGAAGGAAATTCTCTGAAACAAGGATTTGGCCTTATGAGTAGTTTTTCCTAAATAAACCTATGTAAGAACTGAAAAATAAGGATTTTGTCTCTAAACACACTAACTTTTGAAATATTTTTGCTGTCATGACTTTCTATGATTTATCTAGACATTATGCTAAACATCTTCACATCTTGAAGTGTATGGTGAATTTTTCATAGATAGTATTCTGTTCTATACTTTGATTTGTCATACAAAAAATAGAAAAATGTAATCTCTAAAGTAGTTAACTTAAGCAACAAATTTTAGGGATTCATGGGAAGTTTACAGAAACTCAATGGAATGAAAAAAAAAGCAGCCAACCATGTTAAGAGAACTATCTTTGCCAGTAAACAGTGTTACATAACATTAGCCTGGAGCTATGTTAACTTCAAAATATAGATATATGCATTTAACTTTCCAAGATGTTTCCACACAAGTTTAAGTTTCTCAAATATAAAACTTCTACTGTCGCCCGAGAGTGAAAATGTTGGAATTTTTTGTTTTCTTCTTAGTTGAGGGTTTTTCCAGACAAGCTTGATATAAGTTCTGTTTGGTGTACTGAAGTAACACTTTGTAATAAAATATTGCCTTTACTTTTCTATGTATGTGTATGGATTGCAAGATAACTTGCATATTTGAAGATGTTATATGTCCTTGAAAAAAATGATGCAATCATACAACAGTTATTTGTAACCGTACTTCTTGGCAATTAGTACACAGTTTAACATAGAAAGGAGAGGAAAGGGAGGAGTAGGTATTTTTAACACTACTTTTAACAAATGTGAAAGAGGAACACGGGGAATTCTCAGTGTTTGTGGTTAAGAAAGACATAAGGGAAGGAAAAAAATATGAGAGGTCTATTACCGTTTGGTGTTTTTTCTCATAAGTATCTTTTTTTGTCATACCTTATCATATTCCTCATGACAAACTGAAATAAAAAACTTATCCATTACTTTGAAAATATACATAGTGTTACAGGTAATATATACAAAGGCAAAATGTTGCTTTTCTATTTCTTCCCTCACACTGGTAAATTCAGAAATACATGTTTAACTCCATCTCAATGGCACTTAATTTAATCATTAAAACCAGAAGTTACACAATAAAAATTATGGTGTTTTAGGGAGATAAGAAATCCTGTTGTATTTCAGAGCTAAGGAATAATATCAAATGTGCTGCTAAGCCTAATTTCTTAAGGTCTTCTTTTAAAGTACTTTACCTTTTTTAAATCGACCTCACATGAATGTAATGAGAGAAACTAAATTTGATTGCAATGAGCACTCAGTAAACTATAACAAAAAAGCTGCAGTAAAATTAAATGGTAAAAATCTAGCCAATCACTTACAGAAACATCACCAAAGGAATCAAATTTTAAACATGATAATAATAAAATAATATTACAGCTTTTCAGAATTGTTCATCCAGCAAATGTAGCAAAGAGCTGTGGCTTCAGTCAAACTTATGATATAAGAATCCCTCATATACTCTGAGTTTTACTGTCTATTCTTCTATCACCACAGCTTTTCTTACCAATCTTTATAGAGCACATATTCATGCCAACTTACTATACTTTTTTCTATACTTCATGTTTCTATTAAATACAACAAACATGCTTTGGTCTGTCAGAAACCGGCATTTCTAATTTAATGTTCTTGTTTTTCTACTTTCATTCTCAGGTTCTCAAGGAAGTTCCCTTTTATTCCTTTTAAGAGCAAGGCTTAAATGCTCCATTTTTAATTAGCTGAAACTTGATGACACTTCAGAGGTAGAATTTGGTTTTGTAGATATATTTGTATTTTCCTTATGATTTTTTCTACAGATTGCTTCAGGATCTTGATATATTATTGACTTATAATACCGACTGGTACTGTACAGAATGTTAAAATATATTTAAGAGACCAGAAGTTAGGGCTCATATCCTAAATAAACATGTTTCTAAACATACAACTTCTGGATATACTGATGTCTTTTTTCACCATTACAGAAGCTTATAAACTGCATTACAGCGTCAAGACTGAGGCTTCTGCAATTAATAATAAAATATTTTTTTAAAACAAACTTTATTCATCTGGAACATTGAGTAGGTATTAAGAACAAAATCAGCATTCATGAAAAAAACAGTGTTTTTTTCATCCCTTTTCTTTTTGTAACTTGTAAAACCAAAAAATTCTAACAATCATTTTTCACACTACATGTGAAAAATTTCATCATCCATTAACAAAATAAAAATCTAAACCATCAGGAGTTTAGCAAACATTAGGAGTTCAATGACCACAACAATAAATAATACCTAAAGAAGAAATGTAGCATAAGAAAATCCAAACACAGAATTAATTCCCAAATTAGAGGAACTGATCTCCATTTGTCACCTTTGAGGTGGTATTTTTCAGTATCAGTCTAATGCACCTCTTTTTAGAACAAAAAAGAGGTGCAAACAGAACTTTCTACCCAGTTTTCTCTGACTAACAAGACTGGAAGACTAACAAGAAAAGTGGAGGAGAAAGACAAAGATGTCTAGAGTTTTAAGCTATTAATTTTTGGTTTTATCCATTGGTTTTAATCAGGTCCTGAAAGTGATTCTCTACAGATTTATAAAGCTTTTAAAAACAACTCTTTAAAGAATAAGCAGTATATGAGGCATGAGGAGATATGTGTGTTTGGATTCCTAGTTAAAAACTGAAAAATTTGTTTGCTCAAAGTAAGCTAAAATAATTAAGAAAAAAGGACTTTTCTCTTAAAAGCACTTGCAAAAGAAAAAAAAAGCATAGACAGATCGGGAATAGTGGATTTTGGCAAGATTGAATTCATCATAACAGAAATAATCTATGCAGAGTTTGAAACTACAGTAGGGTAACCGGTGTTCTTATTTTTCTTTACTTTATTTCTTGCTTTTTATTCACATATTTAAAGGACGACCACTGAACTTCCACTTCAAGAAAGAATAAAAATAATAGAATCTGCAATGTTCTCAGAAAAAAAAAAGTGAAATATTTCTATTTAATTTTGCGCCAATGAAACAAATCAATTGGTTACCCTCCTGACCTCTGATGATCTTTTAGTCCAAATTCCCCGCCGTGAGCAGGGGCACCTTTCACTAGACCAGGTTACTTAATGTCCCATCCAACTTGACTGTATTGAATACTTCCAGGGACAGGACTTCCACAATTTCTCTTGGCAACCTGTTCCTTTGTGTCACCATCCCCATAAAAAAACCCATCTTCCTTATCTCCAATTTAAATCTATTCTCTTTCAGTATAAAACCATTGCCCCTTGTTCTATCTCTACAAGTCCTGGTATATATAAAAATATACCTTTATATATTTATAAATATATATATATATTTTATTGATATGTATTTATATAAAAATACTTCCTTCTTTCTTTCCTCTATGTACATACTGAAAGAACACAATAAGGTCACACACTGTTAATTGAGATGCCTAAGGGAAACTTAAATTCTTATATTATAGAGAGCATGGTAACACTCATTTCTAAGTCAGATAAGACATCACAGGACTGACATTCTCTCCTTGAATGTTGTCCTGGTTTGAAGGACAGGTGTCTGTTAAGGAAGGTGGGAAAATCTCCCTGGAAATACAAGATGACCCCCCTCCCTCCTCTGAATT
>VZRJ01001046.1:223654-319107 GCA_013397565.1 Ptilonorhynchus violaceus
CCAGCCCCTCCCATCTATACACCCTGCCTAGTACCTGAGGGAAAGGAGGAAAAATTTCATTTTCCCTAATCCATAACAAATGTGCTTACTACCACAGTCAAATCCTGGGCAGTGCCAACTGAATCCTCTGCATACTAAGATCTTTTCACTGAACATTGAAAGGGAGATATTGGAGACATGTAACTTTAAAATACGCTATCAGTAGTAAAGAATAAATCTAAAGTGTACTCTAACCAACCGAAAAAGTGAAAAACCTACAGAGAAAATATAGCTTGTCACCTGCAAAAATATCAGGTAGCCAGGGAAAACCAACCCTTCTACACATCCAAGTACACGCACACTCTAAGAAATTCTTAAGCATTTGTAGTGTGGTCAACTGTCCAGAACTCCATATTATTATTGTTACTGCAAGACAAATTACTCTTTGACATCTGAAAGCCTATACTCTCCTTTATTTGCTGAGACTAAATAAGACCATGTAACAATGTTTTTTATTCCTTTTTTTCCTCTGGCTTTATAAAACAAAGCAGATGTTTCTGCCAAGTTTTAGTTCCTTAGGAATTAAGTAATTTGTTCAGCATGTGCCTTTTAATTAATTACTAAAGAGTAGAATACTAATGTATTCTTACTAATGGGAGAAAACCTACAGCTTCTGAATTGGTGTCTTGTTAAAAGCAATTCATAAATCCACACACTTTGCATCCTCTAGTTAGTGTAGTTGTGAGAAACCCTTATTTAAATGGAACTTACTTAGCTGTCTTTAGCTTTATGATCGTGACCCAAAATTTACCCTTCAATAGCATATTTCCTTGATAAAGCTTTCTTCATAACATTTCCAATGTCTTCTATGGTATAATAAAGCAAAGTACTCACATTTCCATGTGAGACAAACCCATGATGTTGAAATCTGAATGTTTAGACTATTTAGTGAATTCAGTGTTAATTATATCTCTAATCTACTCTAATTTAATCACCACATTAGCACAGTTTTTAGAAAAAGAAAGGAACATGACCTGTAGCTGAGCAAAAATCATTCCACCTTGGCTGTATTGCATAGTATTTGTAAAAGTAGTTTGTCTTAATAGTTTAGGTGGATATACATCATGCATTTCTCTGGATATATTTATGTACATATAGGCAGAGCTGTTGATATTTCTTTGTGGCTTATATGTACACATGCAAGCTACTTTTTATGTCTTTTACTACACACCTGCAAATTTTAAAATATGTGAATTTGTCTGTACATTTATACACTATTTTTGATGAAAGAATAGTCCACATATCTGTGTTTTCAGTTAATCTTACAAAATATAAAATTTACAGGTAGTTTTATAAATGATGTAATTATTAATATTCCCATTCTTTCCTACTAAATACTGTTAAGGTTCTTACTGTCAGGAATATGTTTGTATAAAACTTTATCAGTACATTTAGCTTTTCTAAGTAATATTTAAAAAATAATAATGTTAATTCCTTTACTTTAACTTCAGAATTAAATTTCATTACACATATTTACAACATATAAGGTCTGTTTATTTCCAAATAGACACCTCTGACTTCACAGAACCACAAAATCACAGGATGATTGATTTGAAGGAAACTCTGGCGGTCATTCTCCCCAGTCTCCCTGTTTTTCAAGGACGGAGATTGCATGGCCATTCTGGGAACCTTGCTCCACTGCTCACTGAAGTGTTTCCTGATGATCAGCTAGAATGTGTTGTGCTTCAGCTTGTGCTCATTGCATCTTGTCCTGTCACTGGGCACCACTGAAATGAGCCTGGTTCAATCTTTATACCTTCCATTCAAATATTGGTACATATTGATGATATTCCCCAATCCTTCTCTTCTCTAGGCTATGCAATCCCAGCTCTCCTAGCACTTCCTCATAGGAGAGATGATCCACCCCCTTAACCATCCTTGTTGTCCTTTGTTGGACTTCCTCCAGTAGCTTCATGTCTTATACTGGGGAGCCCAAAACTGAACACAGGATTCTAGATGTGACCTCACCAGTGTTGTGTAGAGAGGGAAAATCACCTTCCCATATCTGCTGGCAACATGCCTCCTAGTGAAGCCTAGGAGAGTCACCTGTGTCACAAGGGCAAAGCGTTGACTCATGTTCAACTTGTTCATCAGGACCGTCAGGGCATTTTCTGCACTTCTCCCTGTTGAAGGTTCCTGATGGCCGATTTCTCCAGCCTACTGAAGTCCTTCAGGATGGCAGCAAAACTCTTCTAGAGCACCAGTCCTTCCTCCTGGTTTTGTGTTTTCCATTGACTTGCTGAGGTCATATTTTGACCCATGATCGAAATCATGAGTTAAGATCTTGAACAGGACTGGAGCCAGTATTGACCCCTGGGGTACACTGGTAGTTATCGTTTTCCAGCTAGACTTTGTGGCACTGATCACCAGCCTCTGGGCCTGGATGTTCAGCCAGTTTTAAGTCTGCTTTGTTGTCTGTTCATCCATGAATTCTCAGTTTCATGAGGATCTTATTGGAGATAACATTTAAAGTCTCACTGGAATCATGGTAGACAATATTCAGGTCTCTCCCCTCGTCCATTAAGCCAATCATTTGATGATTATCATCTATCAAGTGTGACTTTTCTTGGTGAAGTCATGCTGACTACCTCTCATTACTTTTTTGTCCTCATGTGCCTGGAAACACTTTCTAAGGTTAGTTACTCCATCAAATTTCCTAGGGATCAAGATAAACCTGGCTGGACTGTAGTTGCCTGGGTACTCATTCTTGTCATGTTTGAAGGTAGGAGGGACATTTGCTTTCCTCCTGTCCTTAGGTACATCTCTAAATTACCTTGGTTGTTCAAAGATTATGAAGAGCGACTTTGAAGTGACATCAGCCAACTTCCTTAGAATTCAGCTGTTACTGGGTTTAGACATCAAGCTTATATGTAGATAACTGTGATTGAAATAACATATACATGTCAACTACTGTTTGAAGAAACAGAAGATAGTCATTTGTCTTGTCTGTCAATCCCATCCAGATATCCGGTACACCCTTGGATAATTTCAAAGGTATTAGCTGTCACCATCAGGCAACTAAATCAAGCATCTTCATTATAAACACACACAAAAAAGTTTTGGATGTTGATTGCAAATGCTTTGGTTTAGATTTAGTTATTATTTCAGGTAATTTTTTTTCCTAGTTTTATTTTGATTAGGAAGCTGAAGCAGTCACTGTTAATTTGATCCAAAGCACATTTCCCTCATGCATTTGAACTAAGCTAGCCAGTTGTATGAATCAAAACAAGCAGATTGCCAGGACAACTACAAAACCATGACTGAAATGCAAAGAGTAAATTCATTTCAATACCTTGCTGGCTGAAGGATCCCGAAGCAACACTCGAGTACAGACATCAGTGGGAATGCAGGTTCCGTTAGGCTTAGTTCTTCCTAGCAGATGGCAGGCCTGCTGCTGGCACCCATTTATCGAAGACCCACACACAAGTAGTTTGCCACCATGCTGTGATTTTCCTCTGTACTTTTTTTATGATCTCAGCTGTGATCTCTCTCTCTCAACAGAGAGCTCAAGCGTGTCTGAGAGTGCCTCCAAGTTCCTGTAAACACCTATGTTATCTCTACACAGAAATTCTACATCTCAAAACGGACAAAGGATAAACAGCAGTAGGCATAAAGTATGGTTTCCCACACTGATATTCTCCAGGCCTTGGTATTCCCAGCTGCAAGGTCACGTGACCAAATCTACCTGCTCCTCACTAATCTTCTACTTTTAACCCTTTACTCCCAACACCAGTGAATGAAAATAGAATTAGCCTTAAATATGTCTTTCTGAAAATGTATGTTATCAAGCAGTGATAAAGCAGTGAAGCACAAAATGAATGGACTTTCTTAGATTTGCTGACCATTGCACCTAAAACTGCTTCATAACTTTCTCATAGCTCAGACATCTTCATTATGGGCACCAGCAGCTGAGATTGAAATGCCTATTCTGCCTGGAAGTTAGGCTGATTCAAGAATTAATTCACAGGCCAAGCCTCTTCTAGACCAAAAATTGTGGTGTTGCTCCACTGCTGTGAATAATGGCCTAATAGTTATAATGAAGCTCATGTAAAACTCCTTTTTACTTGTTGTGGCTGAGATAGAATTAATTTTCTTAATGGTAGCTTCTATGGTGCTGTGCTTTGAATTTGTGACCAAAAAATTGTCAGTAACGCACTGATGTTTTACCTGTTGCTGAGCAGTGCTTACACAGCATCAAGGCCTTTTCTGCTTCTCGTCTCACCCCAACAATGACTAGGCTGGGAGTGTACAAGATATTGGGAGGGGACACAGTGGGGACAGCCGATCACAACTAGATGAAGTGATATTCCATATCATGTGGCATTGTGGTCAACAATAGAAGCAGGGAGGGGGAAGAAGGAGGAAGGGGAGACATTCAGAGTGATGGTATTTGTTTTCCCAAGTAACAGTTACATGTGGTGGAGCCCTGCATTCCTGGAGGTGGCTGAGCAACTGACTGCCAATGGGAAGCAGAGAATGAATTTCTTGTCTTGCTTTGCTCAGTCATGCAGGTTTTGTTTCAACTGTTCAACTGGTTTTGTCTCCACCCACAAGTGTTCTTTTACTCTCCCCATTTTCTCCTCCGTCCCACTGTGCGGAACTGATGAGAAGCTGTGTGTTGGTTAGCTGGCTACCAAGGTTAAACAACAACATATTCACATATGGAAACCCCTTCATTCTGGATTTCTGTTCTGATGCTGACACTGCTGAATTCTATACTGAGAACAAGACTGTTTGAAAGGGTTAAGATTTTTTTTTTTTTATTAATATCCTTACACTCTTCAGAAATTTGTGGTCAAACCAAAAGCTGACTCTATTCCTATCTTTCTGGAGATCTTATTTACCATGTTATTATATGAATTTTTCTCTTGCACTTATTCACAGAACATGTAAAACATTAAGAACATTTTATTCTGGCCAAAGATGATAAAATATATATTAGAAATATCTGATCACCTTTGACTGTTTTTATTTCAGTATTCTGATGCCAGTGCTGCACTCTGACTGGTGAGGAATACAAATGCCAGACTCTCTTACTAAAAGGCCTACCATGTAGAGGTGGTCTTTAAGCTTCTAAGAGCTAAGAAGAACTGGTCTTTAAGCTTCTCTTAAGATCAATTGAGGAAAAAAACCGTTGCCTTCTGAAATGGTTTCTAAAAATCCTCACATGAACTGTATTTGGAGTCTCGAGAAAAAAAGGAGCCCAGGATCAGTCACTCTTACAGACCTACTCAGTTGCCTAAATTTTTGTGTTTCATGGCATTTGAAGTGCCCTAGAAGAAACTTCCAATACTCCAGCTGCCTTCCCAAATAAAGACATTAATTTGCCACAGTCTTTGTGGCCCACTTGGATGTACTAGATCCCTAGGGAACCTCAAATTGTCCAAGATGATGAAGTGTGGGCAGTTGAAACAACTACCCAGTTATATACAAGACATATAGATAGAAATTTTGCTAGCAGAAATGTGAAAAGTTTCGTCTTGCTTGTGTTATGTGATTACCAGTGCAGAAAAAAAATGCCATTTAAAAAAACCATATTTTGTGAAATATCTTAATTTTTATGACACAGACTGGAGGGGGATTGCTACTATGAATGAGAGACAAATCAGGAATTGTATAAACACCCAATTCCTTTATCCAGTAATCATGGTGGGGGGTAGGATTCCTGTTATCTTCCAGCTTGGATAAATCATACATATACGGTAGGTTCAGTACTGCTTAATAAAGAGGAGTTCTCATCCTGAAGCAAAGTTGTACTAAGTGGTTTACTTCTCTTTGGAGAAAACTAGTTGAAGAAATCAAAAACAGAGACAGAGAGAGAGTACCCTCTTCAGTAGTGTGGATGATAGGGGTCCAGTACTGAAGACAATTCTCTAACCTGTGTATGCCCTAAATAACTATAGAAGCAATTCACAACTTTCTTTAATATTCAGTAACAGGGAAAAGTACTTTTGAAAAACCGCTCTTCTCTTCTCTTCTCTTCTCTTCTCTTCTCTTCTCTTCTCTTCTCTTCTCTTCTCTTCTCTTCTCTTCTCAGGAGTGAAGTGATATACACTGGAAATTTGATTTGTTATTTATTTTATTTTATGAAATTAGAGTTTTTGCTTAAAAATATAGCAAAAGAAACAGAACATGACGTTATGGTTTGTGACTAAGATGTACAGATTAAAAAATAATGGTATATTGACAGAAAGAAGAGGAACATTTTGGTTTGCTTTTTTATCCAGAAGGGCTGCAAGTAAAATGGGATAAGATAGAGGAAAATATTATCCCTCAGTAGATGAATACAGTGCCTTTCTTTGATGGTTATCTATCTTTTTTAAAAAAGAGAATATGATATAATTTGTCTATTTGTACTTCAGGATTTGCTGTGGTAATATAGAGCTAATAAAATAACTAAAGAGACATTTGGTTGAAGACAAGAGATTGTGGTTACCCTGGGGTAAGCCTGAGGTAGGAGATTAGAAGAGGGTTACCAGTGAAGTACTGACAAATTAATTACTCTTCTAATAGATTTTTGTTTTGTTTCAGGGGTTTTCTTAAGATCATTGCTAATGAAATTTGATAATGGCAAAACTTGTGAAATATTGTTACTGCATACATGAACTTTCGTCTTCCCCTCTCCCCCCCAGAAGTGAGTCAGACAACCTTGAGGTGCAGAATAATAATGAGAAGATTAAATTCAATAGTACAGAATGCAAAACCATTGTCAAGGGTTAACCTGGAGGCAAACGCCAGATCCCCACGCTTAGTTCTTCAGAGGAGAGGAGACAGCAAAAATAGGCTGCAAACTTGAAAAATGATTAAATAATTTATGTACTAACTCTACTAAGAATAGAAAGAATGAAAAAATAATGAAAATAATAAAGCATAATATACAAATATCATTCTCCTCCGATACATTCCAAATCTTCCTCACGATCACGCAAAGGACATAAACATGAGGTTCTGATCTTATGATTAAGAGTTCTTATTGCCACTTTATGGGATAAAGAGAGTTCTTTCTGTAGCGTAGTGGGATCCATCCCACGGAAGACAGTTCCCTAAGAAGTATCTTCACCATAGTTCCAAACCTTCCAGAAACACCACAGCCCGCCCAGGTTTTTGCAGTGGTGCAAAAACTCTCTCCCACAATACACTCCGCAGTTTGTGGGTCACAAGAAAAGTATGATGGGGTTAAACATTTTAAGAGTAAGTCATTCCAGCCTAAAGGCACTCAGGTAACAGGCTTCTGCTATACTCATAATCTCCAAAGGCTGCAAAGGCTGCAAATTTAATCTCCACACAACATAAAAATGTTCTTATTTTAGGCTGCAAATTTCTCACTTCCCCATGGCTCATATTGTGATTTAAAGAGAAACTTAGTTTGGTATTATTCCAGATCACACACCACAGCTCACAGAAAAAGATGGATCTCAATGCTGGTAAAGATGGCTTCCCTGGCACTTCCTGCCACTCCTTGTCTTGTCTTCCGTTTGGCTGCTGGCTCCATATTTAGTCTTTCACGTGACTGCTTTCCTTTCTCTCTAGCTTAGAGAAGAGGTTAATATTTGCAGAAAATGCCTACAAAAGTATTTATAACGGTTACATGCTCCCACTAGATAAGGCAGCTGTAATGAGGCTTGCTTTCCCAGGCCCAAGGCTCCTTCTCTCCTGTATGCTCTGCACTGGCAGCCATACAAATTTGAGTAAGTCTCTTGGCTGCTACTTAAATTTCTTATCTAGAACAGCAAGTTCACTCTTCGATCTCACCAACTCGGGTCTCCCTCCGTAGCTCGGCTTGGTTTATCTTCTCTCAGCTTTTCTCGGCTTTCTCGGCTCGGCTTAGCTTAGCTGCTTCTCTGTTTGGCCTTGGTCCAGATGGCATCAGACCAGCTCCTCTCAGGTCCAAATGGCACAGGACCTGTGGGCGGTGAGGCCGGCTGCCCCCGTCGGCCCCCCCAGGGCCATGGGCCCCTGGCCCGGGGTTCGGGGGAGAGCCACTGCCTTTCGTGGGTCAGCAGGGAGCAAGGGAGCAAGAGAGGAAGTGAGAGTCAGTGCTTTGTCACTTCCTAGGGTTTTTTTAATAACATTCCTTTCACAGAGACATCACAAGAACACTAAATGGCTCATAGAACTGTCCTTTACCTGTTTTTAACCAATCAAATTTGTCTCACACTGGGTCAAACCCTGACACCCATGTGCTTGGTTTGAATTTTATTTTCCCTACTGTTTCAGGGAAAAACTACTCACCTCTTGTGGTTTATATCAAATCAGGATCATAGTGGCTTATTGATTAGTGATGTAACAGCAATCTATGAACTACACATTCAGGGTAAGTATAACCAATAACACAGCTAAGCCACATACTAGACACTTAACAAATATTAGTAACTACCTACAAATTACACCTACCTGGAATGCAGCTGCTCTGTGAGGGAAAGCATGCTGGAAGCCAATGGGGTGTCCCCAGGTGGGACAGCAGGAATTCTCTTGGCACCCAGCCTGAGAAGCAGGGCTCGCTGAGAGGGCCGTCAGGGACAGGTAAATGGCAGAGTTTAGGAGATCTTAGGAAAGTCTGGGCAGGATGAATAAGACCTGTTATTGACCCTCAGGGTCCTGGCACTGCTTTTCCATAACTAATGCCCAAAAGTTCTAACTACCTTAAACACATTCACGCACTCACAGTTACAAGCTCACCCTCCTCCATGGCTTTGGGGGCTCCTGTAGGTGCACACCTGTCCTTCAGGAGACATGCTGCCCCAGTTTTTTGTGCTCCCCTGCTGCTCCTGATATGCTATTGATGCACTCACCAGTGAGGAAGTACCCCAGGAGGTGTGCCTGCTCACCAGAGTGGGGTCCCTGCAGACTGCCTCTCCACTGCCAGCCTGCTGCTGGGTGACAGCCATGCTGTTCAAACTTGGCAAAGTTCAGGGTGCCACAGGGGCACTGCTGGTGGGGACAGAATCTCTCAGATACCTGCAGTTGGTCAGTCTGAACGTCTTTGCAGTATGGTGACATTTAAAATGTCTCCAGTAATTCCCTCATTGATGTTTAATTCTGCTGATATCTGTTTTAAAGTGATACCATCTTCATAGTATTGCCAGGTTTTGGTGAACAAGCTGTTCAGATTGGGCACTTTTGGGTATTCCATTAACACATGCTATCTGAATTTAGTTTCTGTCATATCAGTTGTTTTAGCTCAAACCACATTACCAAGAGGAGGTACTGCAGACTTTCCCCACAGTTTATACATAGGTATCTAAAGCTGCTGAAAGTTGTATAAATAAGGTGTTTGGGTTTCCTCTATATTCATTGTAGGGACAAGTTTATTACAACTACTAAACATTTATTTTTGAGTTAGTTTTATTACACTTACTTTATTGACTAGAGAAGGAACAAGACAAATAGACAATCTAAATTTTAGATAAAGTGAGAGAAAATATAGACTGCATCAGGGAAGATCAAAATTTCTTTTACCTGCGAGGTGTTCTTCAGGAGAAAACAAAAGAGGTACAGTGACCTGATTGTACCATGTGATGAGAAGGAACTGAATTCTGGCTTACAAACTTTTTATTGCTTTCTTTGACTTAAACACAAGAAAGGTACCTGCATCCATCTCAGACATGCCAGTGTGCTCCCTGAATGGAGCCCGCAATGGGAATGAGTCCCATTGTAGTAAGACAGTGACTCAGATAAACATGTTGTTAGTGTCCATCAGATTCAGGTTCTGCGATAGGAAATGGAAAGTATCATTGTGATTGTACAAAGCATTGGAGAGAACACGTTTTCCATTAATTTGTGCTCAAAACAGCTCATTCAAACAGCAGTGAGTAAATAGGAATGTTATTAGAACAATTGCAAGAATGGGTATTCTGACTTCCAGGGAGGCTTTAAGAGATCATAGTTTAGTAAAGGGGCTGATAACAGACACACCAGAAAATGTTTGTGCTGAAAATCAGATATCTAGTCATCTTCTGAACAAGAACAGGATAAAAAATGTAATTACTTTAAAAGAATAAATTTGTCAGCTTGTAAACAGAATGATACAAAATAAGACTGGAGCCAACAATGAAAATTCACCCAGACCATGCCCAGGCACCATGGTAAGAACAGCAACACTCATGAGAGATTTTAACTTACTTAAAAAAAAAACCCAAAAAACTAGAATTACTAAAACTGTACCAGTTTCCCATTGAAGTCTATTGCCCTGTTTACTAGATTTATTTTTTATTTTTTTACTAATATTTAGGGGAAAAAAAGTCTTGATGGCATTAATTGATGTTTCATTCATCTTGATAAGGAAAACATTACTATTGATTTTTTTTTTGTGCCAGCCTTCCATACAACACTTGTCGTGTCCTGTGACAAGCTTGGTCTTTTCTAAACTATCAGAAACCTAATTCTATGTGTCTTCCTTACATTTAGTTCATGTTTGTCTGGACTGTTAGGTACCATATAACAGTTTCGTGCTGTAGCTGAGGTCTTGAGTTGATGACATCAGTTATAATCCAGTATGAAATCATTTAGTACAGATATGGTTTATCTTCCCTTTTCCATATCTACTTGTATTTTATCAACAGTACCCTATTTGGCCTATTTTTATGTATTTTCATTTGAACAAAGCAATTTACAAAAGAAAAAAAAAAAGGAAAAAAAAGATCATTCATCCTCACATTTATCTCCTGGGCTTCTGTTCATTAATAGAAGTTAAAAATTCACATTACCCAATCTGATAATCAGGGTTTTTCTTTCAGATGTCTTCATCAGTGAAGAGCATGAACACTGTTAACAAAAACATATTTTGTTTTACCACACAGGTAAGTAAAATCTTTAGATTCTAATTTCCTCAAGAGCCTATAAAAAGAAAATGTTAATTAGATAATTTTCTAAGGGTCACTCTCTAAAGATGTTTCAGATCATGGAAATTCCACATTTGAGAATTAACTGCAGAATTTCTTTAACACTACTCTTTCCTTTTAAATTGAGGAAGATGTAGCTCTAATTTTCAACAAAAGCCATATTCCCAGAGAAAATATTATCAAGTTTTTAAGTCTACTAGTCAAAAGCTACATCACTATGATGATAATTAAGGACAAAAGTTTTCATTTAGAAACCAGCTTTTCAGATTTTACACTTTAGTGTTTCTATGCCACATTGTAATGTTATTTCTCTTAGGGCTACAGAGACTAAAATAAGTTTTCTAGTTTCAAGGACAGAAAACAAAATGTAATCCTTAACAAAACACTTGTCTTCAAATAATTGGCTACTTACTGGGTTTTTTTCCCCCGTGTTTCTCATCTCACTTGTTTTAAGCAGGCTTTTGCAAAATTTCAATGAGATAAAAAGCAAACAACAGAATATATATATTAAAAAAATCCAACATAGAGGTAAATATTTCCCTGTGTTTTTAACTGAAATGCAATATACTTGGTTTCATTTTATTTCTCACTGTTCATATTTTTACTGCTATTTAATACCGAGCTGAATCTTGTTCTACTTGTTACTACTTGTTCTACTAGTTCTTTCACTAGGGTGGCATCTTGTCACATACTAAAATGATAGGCTATGCTCAGGGTGCCTTCCTGATAAATATATACGCATGAGTATGAGGACTAGAAAGCAGTGAAGGTTATTGGGGCTTTAAGTTTGCTGCTGGTCTAAATTAAGAACTAATTATTATTCTTCTGAAGCAAGGAGAGTAGGAAAAAAAGGGCTGTGAAAATACAAAAAAAAACCCCAACCAAACAAACCATTAAGAAATGAACAAACCTCCCTTTCATTGTTTGAATGACTTAGAATTTTGTGATGTCTTTTAGGGCTGCACTTTAAACCACTGTTTTCACTTGAATAATTCCTGACTGTTAGCCAGACTAAATCTAATCAGATCTAGTTTAAAATTTTAATTTTAACAAACATATTGGCAATGAATTTTCATAGTATTTATTATGTGAAAGTAAAAAGTACTTCAAAAAATGCAACACACATTATTAACAAGAGCTTCAATTTTCTATAAATATTAAACTATCATAGTAAGCTCATGCAAAGGAAACAAGTAAATAAACAAAAAGCTTGTGCTAAAGCAAGCTTAAAGATTCCCATAGGGTTGAATTTCAGGTTATTATAGGAACAACCATTTTTTTCCTGTGAATGGGAAGTAAAAGGCATTTCCAACAAGGTGTCTAAAAACCCTTTGGTATAGCTAACTTTATTTCTGCTTTTTTGCAATGTATTTTTTCCCCAAAAGAGAAAATAAAAAAGCACTATATCTGAAAGAAAGGCAACTAAGGCCATGTGATCACAAAAAAATTCAGGTTGGATGGCACCTCTAGAGGTCTCCAGTACAACCTCCTGCTTAGAGCAGGGTAAGCTGTGAGTTCACAACAGGATGCCTGGGTATTTGTCCAGTTGAATCTTTTAAACCCCTGAGGATGAAGCCTACCTCTGTGGGCACCTGTAAGAACTTAAAGAGCATGATTGCCTGTCTCAAAACACTGCCAAGGCCACAGAAGGAACTTGCCATAAGATAAACCACCACAGAGGGAGCTTGAGATAAGCACAGAATGGAGGAATTTTCATCAGTAAGGCACTAATTACAGGCCTAATGGAGGTAAGATCTGGTTAGCACATCCTGGTTAACGCATCCAGAAAAAAATTCCCACTGTGGCAAACTGTGGGAAAGGAAGCAACTGCTCATACACGTCACCTTAAATTATGTGAATGACATCTATGTCCTGTAGATACCTGGAACCTGGACTGTATAAAGGTGGTACCCCCAGAAGAACAACTCAGGGACCCTCATCACAAAAAGGTCCAGGGTGAAGAAGGACCAACGGAATGCTGCTGGATCCATGGCTGGTGACTATTTTCTACTTGATCTCACTTTCTCTCTCCCCTCCCACACACTTTTCTATGTCTTTCTATCTCTCTGCCTTATGTGTTAAGTAAGACCCATATTATTGACTTCGCATACAGTCTCGTTTGCACCTTAATTCGGTCAGAGGCTTCTCTCACTAATCAGATCATATTAGCAGCTTGATTGCCTTAATGACTCCCATTTCAAGTCAGAAACTCTTCTCTTTCAACTTATGCACTTGTCCCGCCACCAAGCAGGTCTGTGAATACCTTGGCTCCCTCCTCTCGGTGGCCTCTCACATAGTCACTTGGGGCACTGCTTTTAGGCTGTATTCAGTCCTCGGGAAAACTTTTGTGTGATTTTCCTTGGGGCACATTTCTGGATACATGAAGGATAAGACTTTGGGAGTAGTCCAAAGGTAAATGGTAAACTAGATGTAGACGATCTGATTGTCTTCTCTCATAAAATGACTGGGTCTGTGGAGAAGGGGAGAGCACAGAGTGAGAGTCACTGACTTTGACTTCAGCAGTTTTCCATTCCTGCATCCTAGTTGTTATATAACAATGTGGGTGAGAGAACAACCAGAGGGGTAAAATACAAGATGAATGAGGGTAGTGTTTAGGGGGTTCATCTGTTTATGGGTGTGTTTGTATTCAGAGAGCATGCGTAACACAGTTAATATACCATGTGAAAGAAAATGCAGTGAATAACTAAATACAGTGTGGGCCTGCTGCAGCCCCAGTAGAGACAACACAGGGCAGGTCTCGCTCGGGGTCAGGGGTGATATCAGCTGGTTGGAGCTAGCTGGAGGTGGTTAAAGCCAGTCAGAGATGATTGGAGCAGATTCTAGCTCTCCTGCTCTCATGTTGCTTCCCAATGGGATCTGGCTTGGGAACTGCCTCTGGTCTGGCTGGGGTCAATGGCTTGACAGACATGGGATGGAGGAATACCAACCCTTTGTGTCACAGGGCAGAGGACACCTACATCTCCCCTCCAGATGAGCTGACAACAGGCCAGGGAAGAAGAAATGCCACCCCAAAGCCTCGGCCAAGGCTCTGGGATGGCTGGTGAAGGGGGTCACACCCATGATTTCAGCGATTGCCTTCTACTTCACCTTAGATCTGTTGGCACAGTTTTTTGAAGACAAACATTCGAAGGAAAAGCACAATGTCAAAGGAAGATAATAAAATGTCACTCTTGGATTTTGGCTTTTTTAAAATTTATTTTTATTTGAATTTAATTTATTTCAAGCCTTTCTAGTGAAGACCATCTGTGCAAATAGATAATGATAGTAGATACAAATAACACATATAGATAATTAAAGTGTTAAAGCATTATTTGGTTTAAAAAACAATACATGTTAACAACAATTAACAGTAAATGTTAGTTCCACATATACATCCTATGTTCCCTTTTGCCCAGGACGGAATCTAACAGAAAGATTTGAATTTTAATTTCTGGATATTTTTTTGAGAGATCAATGACATTTCCATTAGAGCTGTCAGCTAGCATTTCTCCCGTCTTAATTTTTCTGCCATACCATCATTCCCTTTAAAAAGCTATTATAAGCTTAATGTTAACAAGCTGCACTCCATTCCTAAATTGAAAAATCCTAAAATCCCTGGCAGATTAAAAAACTGTGGTCTTGAAATCAGAAGAACAGAAGGAGCTTCACAGATAAATGCTCCCTAAAGTAAAACTTCTTCAGCTTTTTCTTGCATTCTTTCATCAACTCATACCTTCTTGAAACCACAGTAGAGGTGAGACAGTATAAAGAATGGAGAACACAGTTACCTGGATCCTCAGGTGGCTTCAACTACCTCATCTAGTACTTAGACTACTTTCCGCAGCTATGGGAGACACAAGTTCAATCCATTTTGGCTAAGAAAGGACTGGGATTTATCTATTTTAACTGTTCTTTTGCTGCTCAAATCGTCAGATTTGTACAACATGAGGTTGCTAAGAATAACTTTTTATTATGGCTTTACACTAAGAGTAAGTATTCTTTTTTTCATATCAAGTGACTGATATATCAATCAATGCAAGAAGTATAATTTCAGATGATGGAATGGTGCTCTGGGCCCAGGAGCACATCTTTTGTGAATTAGTCTCACTAAGATATCTAAATTAGATGTACCAAATGACACAAAAATTGTTTCTGGTTCAATTTTATTTCATCTCTTTTTCTCTAGCCAGTATTTTGAATTATTTTACAGTGCTCAATTTTATGAAATCTCTTCTATATATAATGACTGCTAACAGTCAACTGGGGACAACTGCTAACATCATATTTGCCAAAATTACACAGAATGAGAGAGAATAGATATAATTCTCTGTTTTATTGAGAATTTTCTGCTTCAGATTCAAGATATTTAATAGCTAACCCCCTTTATCATCCTAACAATTAATTATCATAATATTAAAGAGATTTGAACTTCATATGAATTGAACAGCCACTTTGAAACAATATTCTTTTTGGAGGCTGGTGAGCCTGCTTACAGAGGGACCACAAGGGTCCCCTGGAGGGAGGAACCTTAGCTAGCTCCCCAGGTTAGGGTGACTGAAAAGGCCTCTCCCAGGATGCTTTGTTTCACTATGTTAGTGTACCTCAGTGCTGTTTCCCTGGTTGGCCGATGGGCCTCTCTACCCCTTTCCTACCCTATATGTCCCGGTTCCAGAGGCTTCTCCCTTCCCCATTCCCCCATTGGCCCTTGCTCCCTCGCCACTCCCCCAGTCTTTCCCATTGGCTCCCACACCCTAACCCCAGCTATGTACCACCCCTGTACCCTCAGATTGTTGGTCCCTGATGCTCTCCCCGCCCCTGCCGACCCCATATATAACCCTGGACCCTGCCATGCAGCCTGTCTTTCGTCACTGGGAACCTTCACGTTTCTGCAATAAACTTCTCTCGTGGAACCTCATACGGAGACCCTTCCTGCCTCTTTGCCATCGATCCAACTTGTAAGAGAAGTTATCCGGTGTGTGTGTGTGTTTGTGTGAGTGTGTTTGCCCTGCCGAGCAGCTTCGCTGGAGACGCTTTCGGAAGGTCGTGGCACCCCACCATCCAGCACACCAGCGACAATTCTTCTAAGGGCAATGTTATGTTTAAAGCTCTTGCAGAAGCACAATATATGGAAAGATAAACCTTTTATTGATCAACCTGCCTTTACTGAGAGACATAGTTCTCCTTATATGGCACCCTCCTTATATCACCCAATTGAAAAAACAAACAAACAACTAAACACCCCAATATTTCTAGTAGGTAAACGTCGCTTAAAATTAACTTATGCAAGCGCTCTTTCTATCTGAACTAATCCAAGCCATTGCTTCATATTTTGCCATAATTCAAAGAACAAGCTGAATTTATGGCATGTAATAACATTATTATCATGAATACATAGTAGCCATGGACATTTTCTTCATCTTCCATCTTCAGTGATCTCATTCCATTATGGAACTCAGTGTAAGCTTGACCTGCTGTAAACACCCAGAGGGAGCATTTTTAGATACATTATGATCTCATACTGCAGTATGTTTTTAAAAACCTAATAATTCTAAAAATACCAGACAGTTAGACGATTTCATACATATTTATTATGAAGGCAATAACAAATAGTGTCCACTGATTATTTATATGAAAATCATATGTGATTTCAAATTTATAAAGCAAAAGTTGATACAATATGAATGAAAAAAAAAAACCCCAAGCATATAAAAAATATTAACAAATCAATATTCCAGGAAAGATAGGTACTGAAATAAGGAATTAGCTGTATAAAAATCTAGTTCTGTCACAGACCTCTGGTCTTAAGAAAAAAACCAGATCTTGCTGCAACACATTGTTTCAGGGAATTAATCTCCTGGAAAAGGAAGTGAAAGAGGCACGTGCTGTGTTCCCGTTACTACTTCTCAGTGTTCCTATTAGAACAATATGGATGTTTATAACATTCTGATTGTAAAAACAGTCTGATTATTGTTAAATGTATTCAAGTGAAAATACATAGTAGTACGTCCATGTAATATGTTCCATCCTTTATTCATTTTTGCTTACTGCAGACATGTACCTAATAAAGCACCCACATGCCACTCTTCAACAATGTCTTTTGAACTAAAGAATATGAGGTTTTTTTCTTTTTTCAGTCCTACTAACATCTAAAATTTGTTACCTTATGTTTGATAAAACTTATGAAAAGTGTAATCTAGTAAGTTACACCTTCATGAAAAATCAACACAATGCCTGTCTCTAGAGAACTAAAACTACAAGAATAATTGATATTTCATTTCTACTAGTCTTTTTCCTCTTATATTTTTTACTATTGGGAGTTAGTGTGTAAAATTAAAGCAGCTTGTTTTTACTTTCTTTATAGGTAAAATATTGAGAATTTTGAAAATATTTTCAAATTTGTTTGACAATATTGCTATTGTCAAATACCTTATTTTATGTTGAATTTCTCCTTCAGACTATCAGTGAATTTTATTTACTAGAAGTTATTTACTAAAAGTTTGTTGAGATGCTCCTTTTTTCTTCTTTTTTTTTCCTTTTCTTCCATTTCTAATAAACATTACAGTAATATCTGGCTACAATAACTATAAAAGGTAGTAAACTATTTTGATCTGGATTTAGTCCACCTAATTTTAGGCTCATAATTAAGGTCCTATATTTTATGCTGGGAAATGGTAAGTTGTAGAGGATAGTTCAGATAAATAAAAATTAATTCTTTTCATTTACCCAATAGTGAGATTATAACAACCACACTCTTAGGTCAAATATTCTATTACAGTACTAAAAGTTAGATGAAACTCATCCAAACTGGTTTAACAGACTGTAGGAGGGTTGAGACCAATCGCATTCCTTTGAGAAAAAGTTTCTATTCAGTAAAGATAAGGATGACAGATTAAGGATATAAAGTATTTTAAATTTTTCTCTGACAATATAAATAATTTTATTTACTATTCTTATTTTCTAAGAATGAAAAATGTTCACGTCTTTTTAAGAGATTTCTAGATTAAATACTTAAGAAATTTTCAATTATAAAAGCCCTTCTTCTCTAAGGAGAAACAGAAACTCTAAGTCTTAAATTGCATTACTTGAAGGATTGAAGTTCATTCTCACACACAGGATTGCATAGCATTTTTGCACAGTGTCTCATACATCATTGAAATAACCCTGTAAAATAAAATAGTTTTCACCTTTGTAGACAATAGGGAAAATCCTGCTTTAAAACTAGAAGACAGGACAAAAAAAGTTGCATCCATTTATTTCATGTTTTATTATGTCAGATGAACCAAAATTTACTTGCAGGTTGATATGTTTTGTCAAGGTTACATCCTGAAAGTGGAGACCTCCATTAGCCAGCAACTGAGTTAGAGAAGCTACATTATTTTAATAGAAACCAAGGACCAGTAGGGAATGGATTCTGGGTGACCTACCACTTATTGAAGTGAACTCTGAGCTGACTAAAAGCGTTTCCATTACTTGTGCAGTGCTACAGGGCCTGATGGAATAAAGTCATATTCTCAGGGCTAGAAGTTATTGACTTATTGTTATTTCTATCACTGTTTCAGTAGTATGTTTAACAGTGTGAAGTTAATTTCAAAAGCTGAGGGGTTTTTTTGTTGGTGTTTTTTGTTTCATTGTTTTTGTATTTTTTGTTTTTTAATGGCTGGCTCATTACATATATAAACACATGAACAATACATAAACAGTGATTTGGTGTTGCGTTCCGCTCTAGTGCCTAGTCTCTAGAAAATGTGGCAATCTAGTAGAATTGGCTGCTACAGAAGTCATTCCCTTAGTCCAAGAAGCAGGCATTGGTTCTCTGTGACTTAATATTGTGACAGGATTCTCTTTGAAAACTTCATGGAAGGACAAGTGAAAAGGCCCCTAAGTATTCTCTTGGTTTTAGGTCCTGATCCAGAAAGCTTCAAACACTTAAAACCCCCATGTAGTGCAACCTCTCACTTGAAAATGCTGTAAACATTTTTCCAGTCTTAGATCTCAGAGAAACTTACACAGCATAGGTATCTCAGGTGGACGGAGGGCCAGTTGAAGAGAGAGCATAACTTCTTTGGTCAGGACAATCCCAGACATGAGTACAGACTGGGAGAAGAGCTCATTGAGAGCAGCCCTGCAGAGAAGGACTTGGGGGTTCTTGCGGATGAAGAGCTGGACATAAGTCAACAGAGTGTGCCCACAGCCCAGAAGGCCCATCACATCCTGTGTGGCATCAAAAGCAGAGTAGCCAGAGGGATGTGATTCTCCCACTCTGCTCTAACCTCATGAGACCCCCACCTGGAGTGGTATATCCAGCTCTGGAATCCTCAGCCCAAGAAAAGCATGGACCTGTTAGAGTGATTCCAGAGAAGGGCCAGGAAGATGATCAGAGGGCTGGAGAGCCTCTTTTATGAAGACAGGCTGAGAGACAGGGTTTGTCAGATGGAGAAGAGAAGACTCCAGGAAGGACTCATTGAATCTCTCCAGTACTTATAGGAGGTATATAAAAAAAGACAACCAAAACCAAAAAAGGAGGGGTTATAAAAGAGAAACAAACAGAAGAATGTGATTGGCTTGTGAGATTTTCTTACCAAAGTAATTATGTCATAAATATATGAAAGAACACAAAGATAACTTTATATGGACTTTCTTGCTCTTTATTTCCATTATTTTCTTGGCTTAGCACTCATTTTTTTCCTGAAAATTGTATATTTAAGTAATTTTCTCGTTGTATTTAATGTTCATATTACCATTTTTTCAAGCCAGTTCTACACAATATAGACTATAAAATGTCACTAGTGTTTCTTTTATTGAACAGCTTTCTACTTTACAAACTTTTATAAAGATGTTTTCTTTCAACAAATGTTATTTGGGCATTTTTTAAATTTTCTTTTCTGAGTCAACAACATTTATATTTACCTGCAAATCCTTTTGCCATTACTTGCCATTGTTAGTATTTTTGTTTTAGAACTTTAATGGTGTTTACCACTATGACATCTGAACACTTGACAAATGCATGTGGATTTAATTCCAGATCAACACTTCCATTCTACAATGGAAGCTGGGACTATGTTCCAGACCCCTCCAAAAGGGCTCATTATTCAGATTCCATCAGGATCAACATTTTTAGAGACACAGGACTTAAACAGTCAATTTAATCACTTTTTAAAGAACATGTACACACAGTAAGAAATATGCTAAAGAGTTTGATTTGAAGATTCTGGAATTGCAACATGCAGAACAATGCTGCAGGAAAAACAAATGGCTCTTTCAGTGTCCTTCATGTACGTAGCTAAAAACTGGCAGGAGTCCACACACTGTTTTGTTGTTAGATGTGGTTATGCTGAGAAAAGGAAAAACAAAGACAACAACAGAATGTGGCTTGGAAATCCACCTTTCTCTGCAGCAAACATTGCCCACAAATCAGAGCTGATTAACAAGGCCAGGAATCTTTTCACTGTCTTTCTTGCAAGCCATTGAATAACAGCTGAGCTATTGTACAGCCTAACACCTCTGGCAGATCCATCAATTCAACTAGTGATCCTCAACAAGGAAAATGGCTATTGGATAGTAATGGAACATCCATGGCCATTCTTTCTTCTTCTTGTTTCTGTAATACCTCTAAAAATTTGTAGCTGTCATGAAAGCGATACACTCCACAAGCTCTATATATGTTGTTCTTTTTATTTTTTCATTCTTCAAAGTTTGTGGTCAGGTATTAGGATGATAAAAATTCAAAATATTTCCTTCAAAAATATTTAGAGAAGGCATTTTTAATAGCTTTGCTATAAGGACTAAAATTCATAGAATTCATAGAATATCTGAAGCCAGAAGGGAACTGACCAGGTCAGGTCAGGTCAGCAAATGAGTAAAACTGTCCCCTGTAATTGGGAGTCATCTGCTTCTCCTTCTTAGTGTGCCATAGTTGACTCAGGCTCAGGTGGGTCTGATGATGGTTTTGACTGGTCTTGTCTCACCTGTTGCCAGGACACTATCTCTTTGCTAACTGCAGTTCTGGAGGTGACAAAGGAACCTTTCCTCTGTCTCCAGAAGCCACAATTTTCCAGCATAACCCACACTGGCAATCTCCATTTTTCTTCTGAGTACAATCTCTCAGTTTTTCTTCCATGCACTGTATGGCTCAGGCTCTTGCCTTTGCAGCATATCTGGGTAGCCCACATCAGTCACCTGTTCTTGTCCTTGGGGCTATCCTGCTTATCCACATACTCCCACCATTCCTATTCCTTGTGAATGTGGATGAAGTTGGACCACAGCTGAGCCGATGCTGTGCCTGGTGCACCCCAGGACACGGTTGGTCCTCCTGGCTGCCAGGGCACTGCTGACTCGTATATGTGTCTGTATTCACTGTAGGTGACATAAAAAAAGGATAAACTAAATCTACAAGTCGTAGAATATTATAACAGTCAGGTTTTTGTGAGGGGGGGGTCCATTTTATGAGGATATTTCTGTACAGAAACAACTTTCATACAAATAACAATTTATTTTACAGTTTCTTTTCACTGTAAATAACACTCTGCTTCCCAGTCTCTTACACCAGAGCTGGGAAGCAGAGCTGTGTGAAACAGTCATTTTACACCTGGAACTTATTGAAATGGAGCCTGATTTTTGAATTACAATCTCTTGTGCAAATTCCTACAATAAGAAGAAAAAAATCGTATAGGCAGATGATGGTATCAAGGCACGTGCTTTACCACCAAATTCAGTAGTATTTCCTGGATTCAGGAGCACGTAGCAACCGACTCCTGATGTCAGATTGTGGTGAAAAACCCTCCCTCTATCTCATCCTTTGGCTTCTGAAGGAAAGAAACCAGATATATAGGTCTGGTAATAGCAGTAGTATAGTTTAAAAATGTGAGTTACTGGAAAAACTTGAAGCTGAGTGCAACTTGCCTCAGTAGGCAGTCATGCATTATGATTTGAACCTCATCAAACCTGAAATATAATAGGACACATGTATTAACTTAAAATCAATATGTAGAATAAATACATGTTTTTGAATACTTACTAGAATAAGACTTGTTAGAGGTCCAGAGGAGGACCATGAAAAACATGAGAGGGTTGGAAGTTGGAACACCTCTACTATGGATAGAGGCTCAGTGAGTTGGGGTTGTTCAACCTGGAGAAGACAAGGCTCCTGGTAAAATTTATTCTGTCCTTCCAATACTTAGAGGGGGCTTATAAGAAAGACAGAGAGAGACTTTGCCAGGGTCTGTAGTGACAAGACAAGGAGTAGTGCTTTTAAACTTAGAGAAGGTAAGTTTTGGTTGACATAGGGAAGAAATTTTGTTATGGTGCGGAGTGAGACACTAGAACAGGTTGCCCAGAGAAGCCGTGGATGCCCCTTCCTTGGAAATGTTTGGTCAGGCTTGAAAGGAGTTTGAACAATGAAAGGTGTCGCTGCCCATGGCAGGCAGGGTTGAACTAAGGGATCTTTAAAAATTCCTTCCAATCCAAACCATTCTGTGATTTTATGAACTTTGACTCACTTAAAGCAGAGTTATTTGAAACTTTTTATAGTGAAGCTTTTTAAACTGAATCCTTGTTTTTTTATGGACTTCTGTCTCCCTGGAGATTCAGCTTCAGTGAAGAAACAAACTTGCATTGTACACAAGCAGACCCCCAGCTGAGTATATACAATGCATAATTTAAACAATAAATACAGATATTTAGGAAGAGTGACAGCATAAAAATATGAACAAATGAAAAGAAGAGTTTATGTGTAAAAGCATATCCACTGATGCATCTGGAATCTAGACAAATAAATAAATTTTAAAACATTAGGCTCTCTGGCTGCTCCTCCAGAGCAGAGTTCCTTTCAGAGAGTTAAACTCTCTTGCTTGTTCATCTTAATTGACCTGAAGATTCAACCAAATAGCTTCCTGTCATTTAGGCTGTAATAACGGCCATGTGTCTCTAAAAAATGCAAAGTAATACAGTATTGTTTAACTCGTTCAATGTAAGTCATTGATCATCCTAAACTATCTAAAAATAAATAAAAAGTAACAGAATATTCACATAAGCATATGCCCTTTCAAAATATATATTTAATTTGCTACATCACAGTTAGGTTATCTAAATAAGAAGGTCAGAGAGACTTGAAGGATTGCTGGCTAGAAACATTCCAGGTGCAAGTATGGGGGAAGCGACAGGTCGGGCCTTGCCCTAGTGAGGTAATGGCCCAATCTCCACACTTCGCCCCCCCAGGCCTGTATCCCAGCCCTGCAGCGGCTGCCAATCCCTAGCACATCGGAGGTAATGCCCCATACCTGCCCCTGGAGCCCCAGCCCAGCTCCCGAGTGGCAAAATGAACAGAAGTCCCACCTGGGGGAGGGGCCCAGGAAAGCCAAAGGCTACTTAAAGCGAGACATGAGGTAAGTAAATATCTTGATCCTACCTCCTCTTATGATATCTATCAGCTGAACACTGCTGGAACCAGGAGTGGTAGCTATATTTGTTCTTTCTGTGTGTTTTTCTGTCTTTCTCTTTTTCGTTCTTCTAATTCCCGCTTCTTGGAGTTTTGACCAACTAAAAATCAGATGAGTTTGGAGCCTGCTAAGCTGAATGGGCTAAATTAATATTTTGTGAAGTGTTTTATGTTGATGGAATGCTGCTCTAAACTTTTGCCAAAGTTCTCTGATTTTCTGAAGTTGTCAGTAAAGCTTTTTGTTGTTTTGACATCTTGAACATATCTTGTTAGTATTTCTTCCCTGCGTCTAACTCAGAGTACGTGAAAAACTGTAAGCCCTTTTAAGAGTCTTGTCAAGAGAGTTTCTTGGGGCCTTACATAAGGATATTGTTTTGGGCTTACATGGCCAGGTTTTGGTGGCAGGGTCTACAGGAGTGGCTTCTGTGAGAAGCTGCCAGAAGCTTCCTCCATGTCTGGCAGAGCCTATGCTTCAAAACTGACCCACTGCTAGCTAAGGCTGGGCCAATCAGTAATGGTGGTAACACTTCTGTGACAACATATTTTCCATTACTCAAACTGTTTCAATATTTAATTACAAAACTATTCTCATTAGTAAATAATGTTTTAAAATAATTCATCTACATTACATGTTTGAAGTGGTTTACCAGGGTTTCAGAAACAAGAAAAAACATCTCAGTAGTCCTGTTTTTTCTCATAATACATATTCATTACTTCTCTCCTGAAACCTTTCTTTTAACATTTTATCTTTTATTGAATAAGAATCTTCTTTTACAAAAACCAAAGCTAACAGAATCTGTGTTTAGGTTAAACAAGTCCTTCCAGCTTTGGTTTGCATTAACTTTGGCATCTGTAACCCTTGACCTGGCAGATGGTAACACAACAGGACAGGGTAGGATGTCAAGTCTATAGTGAAGTGACAAAAGCTTTTTCTTCATGTTAAGTGAACACCTCACCCTGAGACACTGTGGAGATTCCTCCATGTAAACTGGAATTCACAGCAGACAAGAAACAAGTTCTATTAAGGATAACTGAATCTGGAAGACTTCAGGACTCAGAGGATTTCTCCTTCCTAGTTCACTGCAGTAGAAAATAAGGTCAAATTGTGTGGACTTCTAGGCACAGAGAGTTACTCTGTCACAGCACAATGGATGCATATATTTCTGTACTCCTAGGTGCAGTTGGTGGTGAAGCTGAGGACGTTCCTGATAAAAACACGTATAATAAGCATGCTTTGGGGGGTGTCAATGTTCGGCTTATTTTTAGGCTAATCAGGATCAATCAGCCTCATTTCCTTGATTCACAAGCATACCCACACTGATAGATCTCAAATACTAGAACAAATCTCAAGTCTGACCAAGACCATAGACCTCTTATGCAGTCACTATCTCCCACCATATCAAGTTTTCTAGTGGTGACACCTGTTTGTGTCTACCCTGTAGTAGGTCTTCAGACTGTGGTCTTCTACATTTTCCCCGTTCCCCACTTTCCTCCCGGACAGTTGGACTCTTTGTTGGGAGAGGAGGGGTGTCTCTCTCTCTCTCCAGATGTTGGTAATTGTGATTCATTTACTTCTGCCTGAATAGTCCAACTTGAAGTTTGCTAGCTGTTCTACACATACACTCAGAGAAGGTAGCTCAGACATACAGGAAAAAAAAGTTTGAAATAAAATGGAGAGGAAAGGAGAGAATGTGTCAATCAAACACAGGACTCTGCCAAACAGGTTTAGACCTGTTTGATCAGACCCTATTTGCAGCCAACTCACTCCTTTTAACCCTTTTCCTTGTGTTTTCCCATGGTTGTTCTTCCCTGTTCTGCCTTAATGTGTCCTTTTCCCCGCCTTTTGCCCTTACCTGAGACACTCCATTTTAAGGTTTGTATAGTACCAAAATTCATTTCCTCACTGCATTTCATTATAAATCTTATAACCCTTTGGTCCTGGAGTGACTTTATGATGCTGCATATCCCAATCGCCTGCTTAATGAAAAATATTAAATCTACCTCTTTAAGCTGGCTCAAGAAGCCAAGAGCTATGTTTTGGTTTTATCCAAAGGATATTTACATTCTTTACCTTTATCAGCTAGCTTTGTTGTGGTTCTCGGAAAAAAACTCTGCTTCTGAGGAGAGAGCCCTGGCCAGCCACTTTTCTGCAGCTGGATGCAGAGGGGACACGTTTACCTTTTTTTCTTGTGGGCTTTTGCCACTCAGCTGAGGGACATTCGGATGGAGTTAAAACTTGCTTTTTGGTTTTTTCCCTCCTCTGCCTGAGGCAAAGAAAGAAGACAGTTTTTTTCCTGGGATTGTTTTTTTCCTCCTTCCTTTGGAACTTTACGACAGACCACTGAACTCTGGGGCCTACACCCTGGGCCTGGAAGAGAGGCCTACACCACCTCTCCCGGAGGGAGACAGAGCAAAAGACCACACCTGCCAAGGACTCAGGACTTTGATTCATCCAGGTTGTCCTCATCATGAGAGGTTTATTATCTAACATTATTCATTTTTTTTTAATTTATTTTCCCTTCCCCTGGTGCCTGCATGCACCCCGCGCCCCAGCTGCTGGGTTTTGTTAAATAAACAGGTTTTTTCTCACTTTCCTCCGAGAAATTCTTAAAGGGAGGGGAAGGGAGTTTTGAACCCTATCTTTTGCAGAGGAGGCTCTTTGAGCCTTCCTCCTAAGTTTGTCCAAACTGTGATATTAATCCCATTTGTTTTGCATGGTGTTTCAAACAGAGATTTTTTTCCTTGGCCCTTTGGCAAGTTTCATACCAGGGATAATAGTCTAATCATTGTTGTTTGATGGTTTTAAGAGCGGCTGATTCAGTTCCTAGGGTTCATGGTTTATCTGATCCTAGCTAGGTCTCTGTGTTTAACTGGATTAGCTTTTAGTCACAAAACCTAGCATTATGTATAGTGAGCCAATTTACAGTGAAGTGACACCAGCATTTACTTCATGTTACAGCAATACCACACCCCAAGACATTGTGGAGATGTGTCTCTGTAAAATGATCTATAGTTGCCATACCTTCCATCATTAGTTCAAATTCACAGCAGACAAGAAACAGTTGCTCTGTATAAACTGCATTTAATTCTGCAAGATAGCACAGTGAACAAAGATTAGCACATTTTGTGACAGGAATCATCTTCAATTAATCAAAACATATTATAGGAAAAAGTCTGTGTGATTCTGTGAAAGAAAGGTGTTAGAAGGTACTATACCTCAATACAAGGAAATTCCTTCCTAGTGTGTAGGACTGTCCATTAGATGTGAATGTATTGCATGCAATTTTGGGCACCACAATATAATAAAGACATTAAGTTATTAAAGAGCATCCAGAGGAGGGCCATGAGGATAGTGAAAGGTCTGGAGGGAAGCCTTATGATGAGCAGCTGAAGTCACTTGGTTGGTTCAGCCTAGAGAAGAGACTGAGGGGAGACCTTGTTGCAGTCTTCAACATCCCCACGGAGGGGAAGAGGAGAGGCAGGTACTGATCTCTTCATTCTCATGACCAGTGACAGGGCTTGTGGAAATGGCATAAAATTGAGTCAGGGGAGGGCTAGGTTAGATATCAAGAAAAGGTTTTTCATCCAGAGGATGGTTGAGCACTATGTAATGGATGTAACCGGCTCCCCAGGGGAGTGGTCACAGCACCAAGCCTGACAGAGTTCAAGAAGCATTTGAAGAAAACTCTCAGCCACATGGTGTGATTCTTGGGGCTGTCCAGTGCAGCGCCAGGAGCTGGACTCCATGATCCTGATGGGTCCCTTCCAACTCAGCAGATTCTATGATTCTGTGATTCCATTCTATGATTAAAATCCATAACTGGAGGATTGAATTGAGTTCTCTGTGATTTGGACCCTTCCAGAAAGAAAGCAGGGAGCAATATATTTAACTACATGTTGAAGGGAAGAGGAGCTGTCCACTCTTCTGAACACATGAATCATGGCTTTTGTGAAAGCCAGCACTGAGTGTTTACCAAGGACTGTTTTTAAAAGCTGTTGAAGAAAACTTCTGTGATTCTGACAGAATCCTGAATAGCGGTCCCTGTATTATAGTATCTAACAAAAAACTTAGAGAATTAAAAGTTAAAGAAGATGTTTTGTGACTACACTCCTTGTTCCTATGAGGAATGTGTTTTTGTTTAGTCATCTGATTGAGGCTAATCAGGATAAACACAAAGACCAGGAAGGATCAAGGGAACAATGACAGCCAAGAAACCATATTAACTCAATCAGTGCAAACCCAGGTCTTTGAATTGGCTAATCTCTCAGGTGATTAAAGAAGAGGATTAGATCATTGTCCTTGATGTGAAACCTGTCAAGCTGATACAATTAAACAAATTCTCTGAGAGGCCACACAAAATAAAGGGCACTATTGCCTCAAGGGGTATAGAACAGTTGTGGTTTTAGCGTGGAGACTAAATGAACTTGACAACAAAACACTTCAGTTACAGACATATGCAATTTTTAAGAATTATGCAGTTCCCCTCTTCTACAGGGAGATGTCAGGCTTCAGAAGAAAAATGGAGAGCATCAGAGAGGTGGTTTCAACTGTGGGGTGCACCATCATTGGATTAGGCTGAGAATCTCTCTGGTGTCTCTTGGGTGTTTCTGAAATCTCTTAGATCTTGTTCCTGATAACTCTCCTGGAGTCATACTGGGCACCATAAGGGTAGGGATGCATCAGGAAATACTCGGTTCCTGACAGGCCTCTTCTGTGTCACCCAGAACCTAGCAGCTTGTCGCTGTCACACATAGTCACCGTCTGCCCGTCTGGGGGGCTCTTGGTCTTGTCTGCAACTTTGCAGGTTGTTTAAGGTCGAGATCCTCTATTCTTCTAGCTAGGCTAGTGCCTTGTCCAATAGGGTTAGGTAAAGCTCACGTGCTCGCATTGCTGCCAGCAAGGCCCAGCTGCCATGCCACATGTGCATACCATGAGATGCAGGGGAGACACATAAGTTTGAAATTGCTAAAATTTATCATGGCATTTTTAAGGGATGTTTATATAATTTAGTTTATGTAATACTTATTTTTGTATGTCATATACCATATAGTTTCTTTAGCTATATGCAATGCATATATTTACATGCACAACGTATAATATATAAATAGCTATAATTTAAATAAATTGTTTGGATGGTTATTTTCAGATAATTCTATAATAAGTATCATGCATTGTTATGAACAGGCATTACAGTTTTGACATATTCGTTTCTTCATATGCAGTTAACTGCCTGTAGGCAGCTGCATGCATGTGAGGTAATGACTGCATAATTTTTGGATCCCAATATATTTTGTGGTTACACAGCTTCCTTGATCTTGCATCCCGAGGAACAGGAAATCAGTCAAAGGGGAAAGAGATATATGTGGATGAACAAGAAACTCCTGTCGCTACTCAAGCATAAGTGGGAAATACATAGAAGGTGGAAGAAGGCTTAGGCCACTTGTAATGAATATAGAAAAGTTGTCAGAGTAAGTAGAAATGAGACAAGGAAAGCCAAGCCCCACCGGGAATTAAATCTGGCCAAGGATGTTAAGATCAGCAAGAAGAGCTGCTTCAAATGCATCAGTAACAAAAGGAAAACTAAGAATAGTGTGGGCCCATTATTGTTTGGTAACAGAGGACACAGAGAAGGCAGAGCTACTGAATGCCTTCTTTGCATTGGTCTTCACTGACAAGATCAACCCTCAGGGATCTCTGACCCATGTGACCAGGGTAAAGGAAAGTTGGAAGGAAAACTTTGCCCTGATGAAGGAGAACTCGTTTAGAGAAAACCTAGGCAAACTTGACATCAAGAAGTCCCTGGGCCCTGACAGGATACATCCATGAGTGCTGAGAGATCTGGGAGGCACCATAGCTGGGCAGCTCCCAATCGTCTTTGAAAAATCATGGTGATCAGGAGAGGTGCCTGAGGAACAAAAGAAAGCAAATGTCACTCCAGTCTTCAAAAAGGGCAAGAAGGAGGACCTAGGGAACTACTGACCAGGCAGTCTCACTGCAATCCCTGGAAAGGTGATGAAGCACCTCATTCTGGAAGCCATCTCTATCAACAAAGATGACAAGAAGGTGATCAGTAGTAGTCAGCATGGATTCACTAAAGATAAATCATGCTTGACCAACCTGACTGCCTTCTTCAATCAAAACAACAACATGGGTGGATGGATGGGGGGAGAGCAGTGGATGTTGTGGATGATGTGTACCTCGACTTTAGCAAAGCTTTCAATACTGTCTCACAATATCTTCATAGGCAAACCCAGGAAGTGTGGACTGGATGAGTGGACAGCGACATGGATTTCCTTATTTTGAACCATTTACAAAATCTTACAAAGTTTGCCTCATCTGAAAAGACTGCAAAGGATAATTTTATCTACATGCTAGTTATGAAGTGTTTGATGTTTACAATAACATCATAGCAATAGTGCTGGGGAAGAATTCAAATACATTTTGCAGCCTTGTGGAAAGCATGCTTTCTCATTTTAGAACTTTTAATAATTTTCTCCATGATTTCCTTCCTCAAACATAATTCAAATGGCATTGTATGTACCAGCTGTGTTTAAAAATTTTAGTTTGAATGGCTCAAAATTGAAATTTAGATATTTGAGTTCTCAAGACTACATCTCTAGATGTGAAGATATTCTGACATTATAAAAGGTATAGATTAAGTACAGCTTAAACTTCAGAGTGTAAAGCATCAGAGTGAGATTCAAGTAAAATGAAGTTCCTTAGTGTTCCTTAACAATGCTTTTGTGAATTATTCCTTCTGAAGGTAAAGCCTAGGTTTCTGCATATTCAGAGAAATATATATATATACACTCACTAAGACTCACTAGTAAGTTCCATGTACATAGATTGCTACCTAATTAAGCAGAAACCTCCTGGCCCCCACAATCAATATGATTTATCTGTATTCCATCAACAATATAAAACAGTTAACTTAGCAGGAATGCCATAATAGTTATCTAAAACATTAGTATGAATTGCCTAAATTAAAGATCCCATTCTGTGAAATAGAGTTTGCAACTGTTATATAGATCCCCATAAGAGTCTCCTCAGTGATTTGAGGTTGCTGAGATTCAAGGATTCCCTTCAATCAATCTATTACATAAAGTGAGATAGGTTACTAATACACAGGAAACGTAATGATTTTGGGTGTCTCTGTCATAACCACTTCTCTGAAATGAGGGCTGCAAATTCTACAGCCTACTCTGAAGTTGAGCTGAGGATCAATGTAGTAGAAAATATTTGCAAACTGACCAGCTATTAGGGGAAGGCTTTAACTTCATGAATAGATATTTTGACATTTTGAACTGCCCTGGAGTATCTGAGAAATCTTTCCTGATCTGGCAGATAAACCAAAAATGCTATAGAAAATCATCACACTCCTGATGCCTCAGCTGACTGTAAGTTACCAAAGGGTAACTTCATCCGACATAGAAAGAGCCAAGCTTTAAACTTTGAGATGAAATTACTTTTCTGATCCAATAACTGTGTTTGCTGAATCTACAGTGACTACAATAAGAATGTATAGACTTAGTTTACATGTAAATGAATGCAATATATGTAAAGGTGCCTAATTGTAGGTGGCCTATTCCAAAACGAATCTCATCACTGGATTACAATTTTCTTTCAAAGTAGTTGAAACTACTTTGAAACTACAAAGCAACATTGACCTGGCCTTACAGTCTGAGTACTTGGGTACATTGGATTATTGTCTGAGAAGGACATATATACAAGGATAATTTGTGATGGAATACCTTCATGTTTAAAGGAAATTTTTGGGTATGTAGGTGGCACTGTGAAGGTGGGATTCAGATCTCAAAAACCGTCCATGTTCCTAAACTTCTACATCAATTTTCCTGTGAAGTAAGTGCTCACAACACATCTAGAAGTATTGTGATGACAGTGCAGTAGAACAGTACCATAGCAGCACTGTTCTAAAGACTGAGCAATAAATAAGTTTAAAGTGAAGCCATATTAAATTATCTGGGAAATAATATAGGCATTTTGAATCCTTCAGCAGTTGATTTCTCAACATTAATGCTATTTTCATCTTGCATGTAGAGAAGCTACGTATGATTGTTATTCCTGGGCTTTATTTGTTTATTTATTTATTTATTTATTTATTTGCGTCAGGATGATGTAAAGCCAACCTGTAGTTTCTAAATTTTTGTTTAAATAAAGGTGTTTACTTGGCTACCACTACAGGACTTCAGACAAACAAGAAAACAAACAACAAACTGTTTGAATGGTCAGGCACAGAAACCATCTCAGAACAACAGGTTCATAAGTAATTTAAATGTAGATGACACTTGAATAATGAAAGCAAAATATCAAGTACCAGAAAACTGTAGGAAAAGGAAATTTAATAAGTTAGGACTGCAAGCCTAAAATAACTTGTGTAATCTTTCTTTGTATGAAAAATAACACATCTTGCTGTACATAATTGTTGTACATATTTTTATGTGTTCTACATATTTATAAACATATTCATATGATTTACTTAAAACACAAAGCCATTGAATGGAAAATAAATATATGGGTGTTAGGTCAGCTATAGATATTTGCAGCGTATATGTGCGGCTGATACGGCACGATTTATCTCATCTTATTTCTGATTTCTGAATAAAACTCTCACTTCCAGCTTTTAAGATTTTTCCTACATTCAGCAATATCCAGCTCTTTAAAAATTATTCGTATTTTTAGCCTCTGTCTCATGTCTGCAGCCAGTGATAGGAATGTAGTAACCGGACACCAGCAATTGATGAAAACAGTTCCAGTCTGCAGAGATGAAGTTTTCCTCCATGAAAAAGATATAAAATTTTCTTCCCTTAAAGAGAAGCATCCGGATTTATAAGAACATTCTGTAGGAAGTATAGGTAGAGAGAGGGAATATGAAGTATTTGGGAGTGACTGTGCAACGTAAGTTATAAGCTAAAGACAAAAAGAAGAAGGAATGCATCACAGTGATTTAGAGAAATAAGGAAGCCCATCTCTAAAAGGGAATAGATCCTGAAGGCTGATGGATTTTGATATATTAGACAAATAGTCTATTCATATTGAATTACAGTGAACATTGAGGATGAGTCAACCTAATTATTTGCCCAGGAGAATTAATGTTTGTAGAAGAGTACACACAGAATTAGGGTTTCTAATGACTAATGAGCTTGAGGCTGCTGTAGCCCTATTCATTTGAGAAATTTTGAATTCATGGTACTTCAGTTTCGATTTCTGCAATATTACAAAAACAAATTCACTTTCTTAAGAAAATGTCAGGTTTCTCTACCCTTTCTTCAGTTTGAAAAGCAAGTAGGAGAAAAACAAACACAGAGATAAAAACTCTGAATGCCTGAGTAGAAATTCCTTGTCTGAGTAAGAGAGAAATGGTAAGGGGAAGAGAGATGTCTGAATCACTGTTCGTCATTAAGAAAACCTAAAATGCTAAAGCTATGCTTCCCCCCTTTGCAGAACAATTTTTCCTCCTATTTAATCTCTTGTCTCTGACTATTGTACATATTTGTTTCTAGAAAATTCCTTTTTCATGTAGTTAGTTTGAAGTGCTGTATCCTGCTCTTGCAGGAAAAAGTTCACCCAGCTAGAGCATGAAGTAAGGCTTATGCTTCATTTAATTGCTGAATGTTCTACTTGCTAGAACATGAAGGTGGGATTGATCCGTGAAGCAATTACAAATAATTACTCCTGGGTTTCTAAGGCTAATGAGACCAAGATTCTTCCCCAAGAATAAATGTACTTGAATTATGCTGCAGTTGCCTGTTCTCCTTAATAGGGCATAACTGACAACCGCTCTTCAATCCACCCTTCTTTTACCTTCATTTTTCTGGCGGCTAGGGAATTTTTTTTTAAAAATTAATGCAATAACAAATTAAAAAACTTATCTAAACTATAGAATAAAACAAAATAACCTGAAATAATTAAAATTAATAAAATAGTAAATTCTCAGAAACCATGTACTTACAGATCCAGTTCATGAAACAGCTGCACAAATGCTAACAGTAGCAGAAGGCAGGTAGCAGGTTAAAGAGGAAGTTCCCTTTACCTGCATTTTTGTAATGTAAAAGTGGGAATGGAATCACAGATATTGGATCCAGATTTATATGAATAGTAATCAGTCAAATGTATATGTGCTTTAATGACAGCCCATATATTTAGATTTAAAAATGGTCTTTTAATATCATTTTAGGCTCCAATTTTTGAAAATTTATTTCAAATTAATCATATCTTCTAATATTGCTATGAATTGTGAAATTATTATACCATTTTTGAGTGGTGTAACAGATCTACATAAGAAATGACTGCCTAATGATTTCATTGTCTGACCTGAAAATAAAACTTGGTAGCATAAAACCAGTAGGGAAAACTACAGTGAATACCACAGCAACTCCCATGACAAGTTGGAAAATAATGAGATGTGGTCAAGAAGAGCTGATAGCCTGTTTTTCTCAATGTATATTTCTGGAGGTTGGCCAGCATTGTTATTTATTTATACATATTACATCAAGATAACTAAACTGAGATACAGAAAGGATACAGCTTAAAACAAACAGAAAAATAGATACCATATTTTAAGCAATATGTAAATAATTCAGTTCAAGATTAAAAAAAAAAAGAAAAAACTCAGAAGAATAGAAGGGTTTTTAAAAACTTATTTATAACACCAGGAGTTAGGGCAGAAATTTCAACATACTGTATGACAAGTATTTGCATTTAGCTAATAAAATTAGCTATGGAATACAATTAAGAAGCATAACCATATGGCAAAAAAAAATGTTAACACAACCAGAAAATAGTAAAATGCTAAAAACATTTTACTATATTAATTTTGAATAGGTTTTAAATTAGATAAGATGATTGCTCTCTGTGCTGCATGAATTGTTTCGTCAAAATACGTGTGACCATAGGAACAAATTCAATTTCATGTACATCTACAGGGAAAATAATGTTTAGAATGAGTACTCATGAGAAATTAAAAAAGATTGAAAATGTCTATGTGCTTTTGTGTCTGTGAATATTTTAATTTTTTTTGGCAGAAATGTACTTTTCACATGGTTTTGCTGCAACTTAAGTTGAAAAGGACTACCATCTCAAGAGACTTGGAAATATCTTGACTGTAAATCTCAGACTGCTTTAAACACAGAGATACCCAGCTCATCTACACACACTGAGAGACTCAATGCCGTATGCACATCCAATCGTGCTGACATCATTGAATTTCAAATAAACAATTGAGCAGGAATTTCCCTGCAGGTATATAAATTTTCCTAAACGTGAAATGGAGTGAATGGTAGTATACATTTTCTCAATAATAGCTTAATGCTTAAAGTATTTATTTAAGGAGAATGACTTCTGATTACTAAATCTGTTTCAGTTTGATGGTTCAGAACAACAGCTCCTACCTTCTGTGGGGATCTTCCTGAAAACTATTTCTGGGGTTTCCCCTCAGGAGGAGAACCTGGAACCTTGCTCTCCATTTTTCAAGTAAGTGCTCCAATCATGAAACTATATGATTTCATGGAGCATTTCTAAAGGGAAAGATGGGTGTAAATGAGCAAATAATTGAGCAAAAGAGCATCTTTAGGTAAGAAATCACACTTTTGTGAATATTATTCTAACTGCCAGAATTATAATTATTAGATACTGGACTGCCATTGTCAGTGTAACATCTGATGAATCAATATGAGAATTCACTTTCTGCAATTTAAAGAGGAACTGAACAGCTGCTTCAGTTTTGTGAAATGTTAACCTTACAGTTATCACTACATATCTCTAAGCTTGAATTATTCCATAACTTCCATTATTCTTTCAGCCTTCTTTGTCTACCAACTCATCTACCATGACTGTGTTGTACATTCTTTCTGACATAAAAGGATGTTCTAGCATCTTTCTGACAAGAGTATCCTTTCTGAATATGTCAAGTTCATGGTATTCTATGTTCATTTCTGGTGTTTCTGTAAATACATAGTCTGTTATCTTGTGTAAACCAGCAACTGTTTCCATAGAAACTAATGAGTTTAGTACTATACTTAAAATGTTTCACGTACTGAAGGAGTCATAATAGCTTTGCTATTGCCCGCTTTAGTTCACAGCCTAAGAGAAATCTACAATAATAATAATAATCAAAATATAAAATTAGACAATTTTTCTTATTGAATGAGAGAAGTGAAAAAAAGCACAGTCAGAAGCAATGAGAAAAAAGAGTGACTTAAAATTAATACTCTTGTTAATTAAAAATATTTAATTCTGTGACTTTTTTGGTTAAATCTTAATTGGTTTACTTTGAAGCAATTTTTTCTGAAGGGAATACATACTCATCTGGACGAGACAGCAAGATGGAACTTGGGCTAATCATCTAAATAAAAAATTTTAGTTTTAAGAGGACTAGAAATGCCTGAATTCCCTTACAAATAGTGATTTTTACATACTCCAGGACAAAAATATATGCTATATACCATTACAATGATCAGCTTAAAACCAAATCAAAATTATAATGCTATACTTGTACTTAATGAATAAGAAATTTGATTTCAACATCATATAAAATATAATTTATTTTTATGCAGGATTTTTTAAGAATGTGGGTCTTGTCTTTTTGATTATAAGTGATAATTGCATTGCATTTTTCTACCAACATAGTTGAACTTAGAGATGCATTTCAGCTTTAGCTTTCATTAGCATACTTAAGCTACTCATCTTTGAATAAGTCTTGAATAAAAGAAATGTACAAATACCTTACCTTAATGCTTAAATCAGAGGAAACAGCTTTATTTTCAATCTCTTTCCAACTCAAGTCACTTTTGAAATGAACTCTGCATTCTTCTATTTTACATTTTATTTGCTTTTCTAGAAAGTACCTTTGTTCTGGATTTAATATTTTGCTAATTCTTTAAAAATAAACCCAGTTCTTTTTTCCTCTTTTTGAGACAAATTTGAACTATTATAGTTGAAGTGCACTTACTTTAAGCTTTTGGTTGCTAGCAAGTCTAAGATCCTTTGCATTTGCTGTAATAGCTTTCTCTGTGTGAAGTGGCTTATTACACTAAGTTCTGTGTTTTTCTTGTTAAAACATCCAACAATAATTTTTCTCTCCTCTCATTTACAATTTTTGCTTAATTCAGAAGTAATTTCTAACCCGAGGAAAAAAAATTAGGGTTTTGGATTTGTTTGAGGTTTTTTTAATAATCTTTTTGCTCTCAAATCAGTTGAGAAAAAAAAACTATATAAAATAATCTACATATTTATAATGTATAAAGGCCCATATAAGTGAATATAAGATTTTTTAAGAATTTTTATTTCTTTGTCATATACATGCACAAGCAAGTATATGGGACCTGCATAAAATCTGGGCACTCTACCAAGTTTGTGTAAATAATATTTTATTACCTAGAAACTATAAGACATATTTCTGAGATGAAGGAAGGTAAGAAAGAAAGAGGTAAAAAATAGATGTCTAACTACTTTACCTAGAAATTTCTCATACATGTAAAAGACTGAACAGGAGAATCTATTCTGTAGTGAGAGTTTCAAAGCAAAAAAAAAATTAGAACATCATGAGACAGTTATGGTTCATTTAATTATGTAGGAGATGGAAATGCTGCTGTACCAACCTATTATCTTATTCATTCATGGTATTAGAGTCCCAGAAAATGGTATTATAATCATGTCATAAAAAATACGCTACTTTCTAAGGCAGCAACAAAGAAGAAACTGATTCAGCTTCAGATCTGTACATCTAAATGACATTTTCCTACAGTTCAGACATGAACAAGGTTCTGACGTTCCCTTTCAGAGTCAATGGTGCTCTGATCAGCACCGTCAGTAGTCTGGAGACATATTCAGTTGACAGTGTGAATTTTAGACTAAAATGGGGCATTTTTAAGATGGTTCCACATCCCTGGCTTTGAGAGTCAAATGCCATGTTGCAAAGAGATGATAAAAACCTCCTGAATTCAAAGCCCAAATATAGCTAAAAGGCATAGATGTGATGAATAACCTAAATCATAATACATCTGTGCTCTTCAGAACAATAGAGAATATGACCGTATATCCCAACAAGCATTTGCTGACTTAGAAGCACAAACCAAAACCAATAAACCACCACACAAAACAGTATGCCTTTAAAATTTGTTCAAGAACACGCTTTGCCTTGTAGAAATATCACTAAACTGGGATAGGCATGTAAGTGTATGCCAGAGAATATAAATAAAAAACTATATATATGAACTACCTCTGTTTGACATGAGGTTTTAAGGATGGAATACAAAATAGATGAATGGTGTGAAATTCACACTGTAATATTTTTAAAAGGTCACCAGATAAATCATTCTGAATATAAAGAATTATAAAAACATACCACTAAATAAATATAAATTTAATTTTGCAACATGACAGCTCCTTCATGGTTTCTGAATTGTTATCATCACCCCTTCTGGTAAGTCTCTTATTCTTTTGTCCTCTGAACACTTTGTTACTTTGCTTGATAATTATCAAGGACAACCATGACCATGGAGATGCATAGTGGTTATTCAGTAACTGTAATTTTTCTTGCAAACTTACACATCAATAACTTGTTCCTTGGCTTACACCCAGATAAAAGAAGATGTAAGGATGACTCTACAGAGAATGCAGTAGATTTTTCTCAGTGGTAAATCAAGTTAGGAACTGTGGTAAGAAACTTTTTTTTATGCCACAAACTCTTTTAATATCCTGAATATAAAATGTAGTAACAGAAAAATAAAAATAGGGCTATAGTAAATAAATAAATTTAAATTATCAAACAAGTACATAAGAATAAAGTTGAGAGTTTGGAAGATGATCTACAACTTACATGGAGAATAAAATAAATAGAAGAATGTAAGTAGAGAGGAATATAAAATAAACTACAAGTACCTTAATTAACTCTGAAGCACATTAAAAAAATAGGTGATATTGAAAAGGTCAGTGAATCAGCTATTATGTTCTCATCTCTAGAACATAATAGCTGAGTTGTGACTGGCCAGTAGGATAGCAGCATAGACCAGAATAAGGCAGGAAGTAACTACTACTTAAATTAGATTGTAAGATGCCTTGGTGAAGTTCTGGCATGTAAAGACCTAACTAAAATAATCTTGTAACCACCAGTGACGATCGCTCAGCTCTTCTCTTGTAACAGGTTTAGGAGAAGCTTTAGATCTATAAATAAAAGTGAGAAAAAGAGGACTCAGTAATTAATTAATAACAAGTTACTTTAGCGTCAACACTGCAGAAAATAAGAAAAAGCCTATGAATATTCAGTTAAATATCTAAATATGATAAAAATATACAGAGAGGATAAAAATAGAGTTGTCAGGAGTCATCAAGTAGGGATTTGTCAAGAATTGACTGTGTCAAACTAATTTAATTTAGTCTTTTCACAGAAAACCTGACAGAGTTCATAAGATGCTTTCAAAAGAAGCAATAAAACTGATTCACTTTGACTAGTGAAACTTTACTTCCAAATGACAATTTCATAAAAAATACTGATGAAGCTGAAATAACCAAAAAGGTGAATTTATAATCAACAAAATAACATTACTTGAAATGCATTTAGGCTGTCAGACTGTCTTTTTAGTGGGAATTCACAGGGACCTGTGCTGAAATTTGTTTTGTTCAGTATTTTCAGCTGTAGTTTGGATAGAACTGGAGAGTGCACTTAAAAATTTCCAAATGACATGAAACAGTAGGGATTGCAAGCTCTCTGAAGTGTAGTTTTAGAATTCAAAATTATCTTAGTAATATGGGCAAATGGTCTGAAATCAGTAGGTGAAATCTAAAAGGGATGAGAAGAGGGGAGGGGAGGAGAGAATATTTCAGTTGGATGGGACCTGCAGTAATCATCTAGACTAACTTCCTGAACACTTCAGGACTGACCAAAAGTTAAATCATGTTGCTATGGGCATTGTCCAAATGCCTCTCTAACACTGACAGGCAACTCTCTAGAAAGCCTGTTCTAGGATTTGACTACCCCTTCAGTAAGGAAAGTTTCCTAACATCTAGTCTGAATCTCCCCTGATGCAGCTTTAAACTGTTCTGTCACTGGATCCTAGGGAGAAGAGATCAGCACTTCCCTCTCCACTTCCTCTTCTCAGGAAGCTGTAGAGAGCAATTAAGTCCTCTGTGAGCCTCATTTTCTCCAAATTAGGCAAACCCAGAGCCCTCAGTCACTCCTTGTGGAACAGTTCTTCCACCCCTTTCACCAGGTTTGTTACTCTCCTCTTTTGAAGGGTGGGTTATACTGTGTTTGATGCACTGTAGGATACAGTTTGAAATATATGTTCCTATTATTCTGTTGATAGAATGATATTTTTTACATTAAGAGAAAAAAAGTCAATAACTTTCTAAGAATTATTGTAATCCAAGCTTCATAGGTGTTTTAAAATTTATTAGAAAAATTGTTAAAAAGTAACTGCAAATACCATGCATTTTAGGATTTTCTAAACCTAATCAAAAAGTTTCATCTAAATTTACACAGACTCATTCAAGTGGTAACAAGTAAAAATATCAATCTATCACCAACTCAGATTAGTGATATCAAAGAAATATAAAAATTTATGTTGTATAACACAGGGAAAGAAAATCTACCTCTCTGTCTGTAAGGCTGCTGAGGATCTCCCTGGTAATTACAACGTTTGCTACTCCATGCTGATTATTCAAAGCTCTCCTTACCTTGTCAAATATTTAGAGAATATTTGAATTTCATCAGCATTCCCTAAAATGCGTCTGAAAGAATTAGTAATATTCTACTTCGCAAACTTTGTGCATGGTCAGTTTCATAACTTAAGTTGCTGAAACTCAGTGGTATAGAGAAGGCTCACCTTTATGTTCTGATTGTCCTTTTCCCATTAAACTCTGAGAATTTATAAAGTGTGTAAATTACAGATTGCAACTACATTAACTGTAATTCAAATGAGTGGTCTCATTCATAAAAAATGGACTATGTAAATGTATGAAAAACACTTGCACGAACTTTGTAAGATAATATTACTTGGACATTCATATATTTATTACTAGAATTATTTTTTTACGTTAGTAGGCTTCCTTTTTTTTAAATTTGATCCTATGATCATTACTGATAAAAATGAAACCGTTTTGCATGAAATATTCAGTATCATTGATTTTTCATTGTCTCAGTATATGGAACTTAGTACAATATGCATTCAGAAATGTGGAGTTTCTTTGATAAGGTTGCAAGTCCTGAGACTTCCTGAACTACATAAGATGATCATATTCTTGAAATTCTTTTATTTCAATTCCCATACTTACTTTTTAAAAAATACATCAATTTAGATTGAGTTCTATTAACACATTTTTTTAGACATATTTTCCCACAAAACTCACTGCAGAACAGAATCTCCAAAGAATGTGACTAAATCTTACAAGACACTTTCAAGATTTTCCTGTCTGTCCATATGCTTCGATTTTAGTTCAACACACATGGTCAGAAACCCAGAATTTCAGAATAATGTGTATTTGCTTCTTGCACAGCTTTGGATGAGGGGTGCATCTGTATAGCAGATATCTGTATAGGGAAAAAAGACAGGGGCAGGAGGGAAAGACAGAAAAAGAAAAAGAAGCAAGAAATTAGGAGAACAAAAAACTCAGCTGAAATAGGGAAGAAGAAGGGAAAGGATGAGATACTCCACTTCTGGGACTGGAGTATTTTTGTCTTACATTACACGAACATCATATTATGGAAGTTGCACATGACAACCACCACAGCTGTCATGAACCTCTAAACTACTCTAGATTTCCTTTGAATCAATAAGCTGAAAGATAGACTCCTCTATAAAAACAATTTTTTATTTATTGGTGGTATTACAGCTTGATCTGTGTGCCTCAAAAGAGGGATCTTGAACGAAGAAATCCATCAGCAATTATACCCTTACGATCTAAGTTCCCAGCCCCCCATGTGAGAATTCAGACCAGTAGTAATATCGGAGTCAGAGGTCCTCCCTTTCTTCATTGGGTCCTTTCTTCAGCTCTAGGCAGAATGTTTCTTATCTCTTAAGGTTGTAACTTCTGCTGACGATTGTAGCTTCCTTATCTTCTGACTGAAACCAGGTCTGGGACCTTCTTTTACTTAACTAAATGAATGATAACACATCTAGGTGAAAGTTCACTGTCTAAGTCTTCAGCAAATTTAGCTACCAGTGCTAAGCAGGATCTACAACAGATAAACAAAATAAGCAAACTTCAGGCTCTCTTCCCAGATAAGGAAAATATTTAGGTTATCATTAGAATTTCCATTGTTATTTTTCTCCAGCTCCTATGAAACATATAGTCTTACACACACAGTATTAAAATTTAAAGGTGGGTGATGAAGAGTGAACCTAGAGATAAGGTCCCTTTGTGAAACAGGTTCTAATCTGAAAACCACTATGGGTTTGAAACTCCCACTTCCTAGTCTGAAAAGAAATAATTACTATGCATCTGAATGATTCTGTTGAAAATTTACTGAAAGGAGGAGCTCTAAAACCACCATCACAATGTCTAAACTAAGAAGACTGCATTCTGGGTGGGTTCATCTATTGCATTTTATTGGGCACATCTAAGTACCTTGTTGAAGGATTGAGAACACTAAGACAACTAATTTCCTTCCTCCAACAGGAAGTATTCATGTCTGTCATGCTGCGCTATTTTCCAGGGTGAACAAAGCCTTAATTGTGCTATTTTAACAATCCCCTGCACAGCTTAAGGACCTGAACTGACCTGAAGCAGACTAGGCAGATAATAATATTTTCATACAGGACATTTTACAGGAAAGATCAGTCTGCTTTAGATGAGGACATTTTCAGATACCGCAACCCTAGAGACCACAAAAGTTCCTAAACAGATATTTAAATATTTTCATATTAAAAATGAGAATAATCATACTCAAGATTCTAGATGACTCTACAGCCTAGCATATCTGTTAAATATCAGTTAAGTGAAATGGAAAAAAAAATTCACCCCACCTTCTTTAAATGGTCCGAAACATTTAAATGAATATTAGATGTTTCTGGTATCTCTTACCTAGGTAAGATGGATACATTCTGGAAGTGTCAGGCCATCACAACAGTTATTTTATGAGATTCCCTACAGCCACAATGCAGCTACAGGTTCAATGGCATTTATCACACACTAGGATTAGAAATACATCTAGAGGCTCAATTTGATAGGCTTTGAAGTCCAGACAAAAGATGATATTTCCTGTACTTTTTTGGTAGGTTTTAATAAGATTTAGGAATCTTGTGTCCATATTGCTATAAATACCAATTCAATTTCCTCACAGTGCTGATAACCTGGTGAAAACATCCTCCTGAAAAGAGGGCCAGAACCATATATATATATATATATATAGGGATAGAAAATGAAATATGGTCACAGCAATCATTGCACATCAGTACACGACAAGAATTTTCAAAAATTACCCACTTGTCTAGATGATATAAATAAACCTTGGACATTTTAAGGGCCCAACTGAATAATGTCCTGAACTGCTTTGAGCAAGACACTGGATTTCAGCATACTTAAACCTGAAATATGGAAAGGAAATGCAGAAGCCAAGGATCCCTCTATTTGAAAGAAAATGAAAGGTTGTAACCTTCCACATACTCTTAACTTAGAGTGCTGTGAAACACCATCTCTCTCTGGCATTTAACCCTATATATGGAGCTAACTGCACAAAGAAGTGTCGTACAAATATTTTGTAATGTTAACATTACAAGGTGTGTTTGATGCACAGCTTTAAGCCAAGTCTTATCTCAACAGAATTTTAGAGTATGATTTTATTTAGTAAAATTACAGTGTGGGAAAGCACTGTGATAAAGGGATTTTTTTGTTGTTTTTAGCTTGGTTTTGCTGTTTGTCTATTTTCTCTTTATAAACTGCTGAAGTCTAACAGCAATGTAAAAGTGTCAGTGAGTTATAAACCAATACTACATTACTGGACAAACCGTGAGTTAGCTGTGTGGTGTAAACACAGAGTTATACACTGCCCTCATCTATTCTGAATGCCTACAGGTATATAAATATAATATTTATTTTTTAAGTTTTATAAGGGAGGAGGAATATTTTGTATTGCCAGATAGTACTTTTCATTTCTTTCTGAGAAATATGCAGAGGTATTCTGTACCTACAGTCCCCATCCTGAAATAGTTCCTCATGGTGTGTTTGCTGGAAGGGATATCAAGGGAACTAGAGGAGTTAAGAGTGTTCAAGAAAAAGTAACAAAAATGGTCTTTGGAGACCCTTCCTTCATTAAAAAAAAGGAAAAATCTCAATCTTTCATGAATATGATTTTTTTTCAGTGTTCTTATACATAAAATCTTCCTATTAAATAAAAAGGACAAGTTCACTACATTACTACACATTTTTCCCAGGTTAATACTCTTATTATTCATAGTTTTACTGCATAAGATGATGCTTCGGTTCTGCTCATTAGCAGAGGTTCAAGGGGTGAGTTCAAGAACCCAGGCAGCTATTTATCCACAATTATCTCAATCCTTGTCTGGCTTCAGGAAATCTCCAACTAAGTCTCCAGAACAAATCTGCTTTAGAGGTACTTCTTAATGGAATGGATGCAAGCCAAACAGGGCCATTTAGCTCCAGGGTCAGAGTTTCACTTCTAGATCATCTTTTATTTGACATTCTAGACACAGCTTAGTAAAATATGTTAGAATATCACAATTCATTATAATTCATGCATTTTTCTTTGCTTTTGCTTGTTTTAGGAAGGTTTGACACCATCGCTCAATATATAGAAAATGGGCTTCCAAATGAAACTGTTCGTACAGGTCAATCTGAGCAAATAATTATTGTCATTAAAGCAGTTACCTAATAGCCATAGGCAGGGACACTTTCCAGTAGACCAAGTTGCTCAGAATCCCATCGAAACTGGTCTTGAATGCTTTCAGAGATGGGGCATCCACAGCTTTTCTGGGCAACAAGTTCAAGTGCCTCACCACCCTCAGGGTAAAGGATTTCTTGCTAATATCTAATTTAAGTCTACCCTCTTTAAATTCAAAACCATTACTCCTTGTCCTATCACTAAAAGACTTTGTAAAAAATACATCTTCATCTTTCTTGTAGTTCCTTTTAAGTACTGGAAGGTCACTAGAAGGTCCCCTCAAAGCCTCCTCTTCGCCGGAGTGAACATCCCCAGCTCTCTCAGCCTATTTTCACAGGAGAGGTGCTCCTGTCCTCTGATCATCTTTGTGGCCCTTCTCTGCATTCACTCCAACTAATAACCAGAAATCTCTGTGCTAACGCAAGACATAGGAGTAAAAATTGTACAATTTCAAAAGTCTTTCCCGGTTCTACTATGCTTTAGCATAGGATAGTCTCACTGCTGTTTACCTGTTTGCACTTCACATGCTTTCCTTCATTGGTTTCTCCATAATTGTCCAATGAGCACAAAAAACCCCCAATACAGTTTCAAAGTCTCCAAATCCACATGTAAAGTGCTTCCACTACTAAATGTGCGCATTATTCAATGATCTTAATTATGGAAGAGAAGAAGAAATCCCTAAAGAATCTGAATAATAGGATCAGTTTTTACCATGTGTAAAATATTCCAGCTGCTTTCAAATCCATATGAAGGTGGATTCCAGTCTTATATGAGCCAAGAGACTAGCTGCCTTGCTCGGGATTCTGGAGACAAGATTTAGAACCTTTCATATTAGGAAATAATATATAATCTATAGGCTTTTAAAGTTCAAATTACCCTTAGGGAAACTAAGAAGTCTATGAAAAACTGAGAAGGAAGAGACATGAGGTAATTTGACTTTAACTTCTGTACACGGTTTGAAGGTTAACAGATGAGATAGCAGCCTACTGGTTTTAGCTGGGATAGAGCTAATTTTCTTCATAGTAGCTTGTGTGATGGTATGTTTTGGATGAGTGACCAAAACAGTCTTGATAACACACTCATACTTTATTTATTGCTCAGCAGTGCTCAGTTTCAAGACCTTTTCTGCTTCTCACAATACTCCACCAACAAGGAGGCTGGCAGAGCACAAGAAGCTGGGACAGGATGCAGATGGGACAGATGACTCCAGTTGACCAAAGGGATATTCAATACCATATGACATCATGCTCAGCAACAAAAGCTGGTGAAAGAAGGAGGAAGAGGGGGATGTTTGGAGTAATTAGCTTTCCTGGAGATGGCCGAACACCTGCCTGCCCGGGAAGTGGTAATTGAATGCCTTGCTTTGCTTTGCTCATGTGTGCAGCTTTTGCATTACCTATTAAACTGTCTTTATCTTGAGCCTCTTCTTTTCTCACTTTTACTCTTCTGATTCTCTCCTCCATCCCGTCAGGGGGGAATGAATGAGCTGCTCTGTGGTCCTTAGCTCTCTACTAGTGTTAAACCACAAAAAATATTTATATTAGACCACTAAAAAATAATTTCAGTCATTCAGAATTCTCCCCATCTTAGTGAGCAGGATTTCAGAGAAATACAGATTCCCACACAGACAGGAAGCGGAAATCTAAGTAATATCCTTTGGAGGCACAACGGAGCTCCAGCCCTTTTCCACTAAATACATTAGAAATTTAGGCAGCTTGGTTCATTCTTCTGAAGGCAAGTACTTAACTTTTTGACGTTTTTTTTCCATATCTATTTCAAAATCTAGATCCTGTCAAGTAACATTTGTTATAGAAATGTAGAGATGCAAAAAAGGCTGCCATCCTTTCAGTAGCATTGTGGGAAGTAAAGACAAGGTGTTAAGAAATGTGGAGTAAGCTAATCATGGAACTGATATGAATTTGACTTGGAGCATAATGGGAAATTACTGACATGTTTCAAATGGTATGGGGAGGGAGGTGGGCAGAATGACAGATAAGATAAATAATTTTGGCAGCAGCTTTTTGGGCTGCAAAAGTCTGGAAGTATGTTTAAGTTAAAAAAAAGAATAAAAAATATATGTAGATATTTTGGAATAAAAGCAAGAATATGTATTATAAAAATGAATATATATCCATAACCAGAAAAAAAAAATTGTATTTAGACTGCTGTTGCACACAGATCATTCCTTCTCTCATTGACCAATATTGTAATATTGTTTCCGAGTATTCTCAGGTCTGTCTGAGTGCATCTGTTATCTCCTGTACTATATTTAACTCATAAATATCATAAAGCAGAGGTCATGCATCTGTTTTCTGCTTACATGGCTGTTTTCGCTGTACGATTGTGATACAAGATTGGTTTAGTGTTAAAGTAACACTCATATTGGAATATTTGTCAAGAACAAATCAAGCCAAACAATTTCAAATCTTGCTTCAACACAATTTCTGGTTTAGTGGATAGGAGGAAAAAGAAAAATGTAACTCATTTGGTTTGGTTGACATTTTGTTTTTTCATAGCATCTTCATAATTAGACTTAAAAAATTAGGTGGCACAGCAGTAAGATGACTGTACATACTTTAAAGACTAGTTAAGTGTCTCAAAGGAAAACTATCAGAACATTCCACATGGAGTCTAGTACATCTAGCAGGTTCAATTAAATTATTGCTTGAATTATTTTGATAATATAATAAAAAGGATGCATAGAAAATCTATTCAGTGCTCAGAGTTGGAAATGATTGCAATTTCTGAGGACAAAACTAGAATATAAAACATCTTGTTTAAATTGGAGGAATGATTTAAAAGTCAATAACTATCAATAATCATTACTGATCAATAATCACTAATCAATCAATTAAATCCAGTAAAGACATGGGCAAAGTACTGTGTTCAATCAAGAAATATCAAAGTCATAACTGGAAAATGGGAAATAACCGATTGGAGGAAATGCTCAAAAAATATGATGAGTGATAAACTGGATTGAGCCAAGTGTGATCCTGTTGCACAAAAGTCAAATTTCATTATTATGTATATCTTAAAGAATATCATATGTAAGACAGAAGGCTGTTAAACTTTCAGCTGAAATGTTAGTTTTAGTTTTTTAATTAAAGTCTAGAAAACATGATTGTATACAAATGTATACTTACCAAGTTTAGAAGTGGCAAGATGTAGGAAATGATTGAAAGTGATGTCTAAGAGATGTGTAAAGAAAGTCTGAACACTTCCAACTGAAATTATTTATTTTTATGCAGGAAACGATAGGACCAGAAATAATGTAGTTATCTAGAAGTTGGAAATTACATAGTTAGAAATCCTTCTAAGGATAGGAATTTTTGTGTCTCTTCTAATATCTATTGCTGCTGTTTTAAAGGGAGGGTAATGAATACCTCTCAAGACACTGAAAGTATGCCCTATGTCTCAGAAATGGAAGAAACCAGACATTTGCAAACTTGTTTGGTTTTGCTTTGGTTTGGTTTTATTTTTTGTAACCAAATGCTCATCTTTGGAATGAAAAACAAAATTGTAGATGTGAATTTGCAAAAGAAACGGCGCCAGCCCCACCAGAGAAATTAACATCCATTGTCAAGACATCACCTGTGATAAGACCCTGAAGACTTCAGGGTGACCCATTGTGAAGACTTCTCCTGCCGTTATCAGCAGTGCTTATCAGACAAAGGCCTGACGGCAAGAAAAACATTCAGCTAACTTGGACCCTGATAAGCTAACTAAGTTTTACGGGAACTAAGCTTTTGAAGTTCTGCTGAACATTGTAAGTTTTACTGTATAAGTACCATGTAAGTTCTGAAAAATACAGATTCACAGAATTCCCTCAGCCTGTGTGTCTCACATCTCATACACCACAAAAATAAAACAAAAAAAGGCTTTAGAACGTTAATATTTTTGAATTTTGAATATGCAAGTCTTGAATATGAAGATTTGTTAAATTATTAGTTAGAAAACAAATAGAGAACTTCTTTAGAAAGTTACTATTACATCACAACTACCTCAGCCTTTACTCATATACACAGAATAGTTAAGGTAGAAAGGCCATTTGGTCCAAACCTCCCTTCCAGAATTTCACCAAGGATGAGGTTCCACAGTCTCTGTGGGCAACCTGTTTCAGTGACCGGTTAATCTCACAGTAAAGGTCATCACAGACCTATTTTTACTCTGTCTTGTGTTGCTGAATGCCACTTGTTCCTTGAAGAAGTTGTATGTTGACCTCTGGAGGGGTTTCCAGAACTAGGTAGAATATGTGTTGTTTATTACTGGAATTAGCCAGACAAACTGCTCCACCACCCATGGAACTGAGAAAGAGCTCTCAATCTGCCAACCCTGTCTGTGTCCAGGCTGGGTGAAGCTATCCATGATGTTCCAATCTCTTAACCATCTTTGTGGACTATTTCTGGATTTTTCCAGTATATCTGTATCTTTCTGGTACTGGAGCACCCAGAACTGGACACAGCACTCTGGCTGTGGCCTCACCCGTGCTAAGCAGAGGGGAAGGATCACCTCCCTTAACTCACTGGAAATGCTCTGCCTAATGTAGCTCAGGATTCTATCGGTCTTTTTTGCCACAAGGGTGCATTATGAGCCCATGGTCAGGTTGCCGTCGAACAGGAATCCAAGGTCTTCCACAGCAGAGCTGCTTTCCAGCCAATCCCCCCCAGTCAGTCCCTAGCATGTACCAGTGGCTGAGTTTTATGGGTTCGACAAATGAAATTTTTTTGCCCCACCTAGCAGGGAGACCTGTCTGGGTGGGGAGGGGTTGGCCGAGAACTAATGAGCGATACTTAAGAACAAAGAAAGTTGCTTACCCACCCACATGCCACACTGATCATCCAGAATGGGCGATACTTAAGGACAAAAGGGATTGCCTGCACTGGGAGTGTTGGTGAAGGGGTTGTTTCCCCACAGGCTGGAGCTTATCATCGCTAGAGGGGAGGGGATTTTTCGAGACTTTGGCGAGAGGGGGCGGAGGCCGGGCTTGCTCTGTTCTCCACTCGGCATTCAGTGAGCATGGTCATGTCTGCAGCGAGTGCCGGTTTTCCTCTGGGAACACCGCTATACCACGACGTCTCCGCTGGCTCACTCCAGAGCACGGGTACACTGTGACGTCTCCATGGGGGTCCCGCCATGGCATAGGGTGCAGCGTTATGCTCTGCCTGTCGCCTCCTGGTGCCACTTGCCTCTGTCATCTCTGCTGCCAGCCTGGGTTTTCTGCTCCACGTGGGTCGGTGCTGGGGTCTGCTTGTCTCTGCTGTTCCTGCCTTCCTCTGGTCCCCCAGTGCATGATACAGAGGTCCCTTGCTCCCCAGTCAACCCTGCCTGCCTGCGCTGCTTGCTGCCCGCTGCCGAGGTTGGTGCTGAGCCAGGCTGCTGCCCCGGGAGTTCGCCCCGGGAGCAATTTCCCCTCTCCCTCTCCCGCTCCTCTGAGCCGCCATTGCTCCATGGAGAGGTCACCGCGCTCGGGCAACAGTGCCCCCTGCAGCTGCGGGGGAGTCACTGCAGCCTCTCTGCTCCAATGGGGAATCCCCCATCGACAGAGACTGTCACAGGGTTTGTCTGTTCTCCTATTGTTGCTGTTTATCTGTCTTGTTACATATACAGATATATAATCCTAGTAAAGAACTGTTATTCTTTTTTACCGCAGCTTTGCCTGCCCATAATTTCAAGGGTATAGTAATTCAGAGGAGGGAGGGAGGTCATCCTCCCTATCCCAGGAAGGTTTCTCGCCTTCCTTGACAGACACCTGTCTTTCAAACCAGGACACTGGGGTAATTTCTCTCAAGGTGCAGATTTTTGTCTTTCCTCTATTTGAGCCTCAGGACATTCTCAGCTCAATTCTGCAGACTGTTGAGGTCCTTCTGATGACAGCACAACTCCCCGATGCATCAGCCCCTCCTCCTAGTTTCAGATCTGCAAAAAATTGCTCAGCATGCACTCTATCCCAGCATACAGGTCATAAATGCAGATGTGAAACAGCATTGATCCTAGCACTGACCACAGAGTACAAAATAGATGACTTGCCTCCAGCTGGACTCTACTACTGATCACAACCCTCTGGGCCAAGGTCATTCAGCCATTTTTTCAACCCACCTCACCATCTATTTATCTTACCCATTATGTTATGGGAACAATGTCAAACACTTCACTAAGGATAAGGTTAACGACAGTAAACAATGGTGGACTCCTCTATATATGTTCTATCCATGCTGTATTCCTCATAAATTAAACTTTCTCATCTTGAACGTTGTTGGTTACACGCACAGTAGGAAATTAGATCAGAATTTGGTGTCAGTTTTCTCTTAAAAGTTGCAGGAACTGGATCTAGCTTTCTGTTCTGAATCAAGTATGAAGAAGATTCAAAATAAGTTACTGTCTTTATGACCTCATAACTATGGCGTAATTATGTTCTATATTCAGGTCACCAAATATCAAGTGCAACAGTATCAAGAGGAAAGACTGTATGTGACTCAAATCAGAAGGCAGCGAATGTGTCATAGAATTAATTCAGTTTGTTAAAGTATGTAAGTAAGATTTAACAGTACTCTAATGACTGAGTAATACGTTGAACTGTCAGAGAGTTAACACTCAGTTTTTGGTTTTGCCCTTTATTAAATATGCCCCAAAACACTTAATTCTTACGTGGAAGAAAACCAGAAAGTGAATTTGTGAATAGTAGAGACTGACCCCAAACTGACTGACTATCTTTCTTTCAAGAAAGGATAAAAAGATCAGGAAGAATGGGAAGAACAAGGCTAAAAGTGATAGTGATGCCAAAGAGATTTTTGCTTTTATGCTCTTTATATTAATAGTATATTAGTAGTCGTGTAGTCCTGTAGCCTTTACCCTAAATCTTGTAAAATTCCTAGCTAGTAGTTTTCCCTATCCCATAGTCAAAATAAGATTCCTATGTCACCTTATCATCACTAGTGTTCTAGGGACCAGGGACACTTCTCTGTCCCATGTCTCCTAAAAGCCCAAACAACAGTAGCCAGCAGCATTAAGCGGGGATTTTGGTAGGAGGCTGAGCCAAAGGAAATCACCTCATTAACCATATTTCTAATTGGGAGATTTTTGTAAACTATTTTAATTTGATGCAAACCTATAAAAGGGTACACACACACTGAGAACAGACACTTGGGATGGGAAACAAAACTGATCAGTGTGCATTTGTACTCTGGGAGGACCTCCAGTAAAGGTAACTGCTTTCCCTACCCTCATATCAATCGTCCAGCTTCTGATTTTAAGCAGATAAAGGCATCAATAGCAATAACAATGCATGATAATGAAAACAAATAATTTTAAAGTGGGTTTTGCCAATAAAAGCTGTCTTACATCTTAATATGACTTTCAATTTATGGCCAGAGAGTTTGCTGCTAGTAAAATTAAATATACTGTGTCAGATAAGTAATGGAAATAGACTCACAACAGTTCAGATTTAAAGAAGCTGTCTAGCCAAAGGAAAATGTGTATTAATTCCTAGAAATTACAGAAGTTGGGCTTCCAGGATTATAGTTTCATTGTCCTATTCTTCAGTTCAATAGAATATAAAATACAGGTAACAGGTAGTTTTGGTCATGCATGTTTCTAATTGGAACTATACCTTCAGAGGCAGCTGTACTAGATGAGTGTCTGATGTAGCTTCTATATAGAATAGAGTTCTTTCACGTTTTGATATTCCAATCCAAAATGAAAGGTACTTATGGACTGGAAGAATCATGAAGCCTATCAATCAGGAAAAAGAAAAAAGCAAAAGAAAAGGGAAAAACAAGAAGAAAGAACATGGGATTATAGCAGAAATGACACTGAAGTCAAATTACCACATTCATTTGAGGAAGATGAAGTATGAAATAGTACAAGAAAATTGAGAAACAGTCAATCTACATGAAAGTTATATTAAAACTTCAAATTAATAACAAGCTGAAACAACAGATGCCTTCCATTTTATAAAATATAAAAATATATGTCTTCTGCAATGTTAGCACATATTAACTAACATAAATCTTAATATTAATTACTTTCTTGTGTGTCAGAATCTTTTGTGAGCTGAAAGTAACAGGTAGAAGAGCTAGAAGAAATTAAACCCAGTACGACTATTAGGATATTGCCTTGTAAACATGGAATAGAAGTCCATTGTTTCTTGTTGCACTTCGTGGGTGCATTTGTGTTTTGATTTATTTCCAACACTAGCAAAGTTGTGGGAAGGAAAAAGAAAAAAGCCAAGTAAGGCAGAATCTGATGAAAATAAATTAATGTAGGAATATTGGAAACAACAATAAGTGACACAAAGTTTGGAACCTACTGAAACGGAACTAAAAATACTGCATGAAATTGCCCCTGAACTGCAAAGAAATATTTTAAACCTAGTTGCTTTTTGTCTGTTTTTTTAAGAATGGCGTTCTGCAATAAAGCACAAAACATGACCTCATTTATGAGGTGGTTTTGAAGATTAAATGGAAAACAGAGCTACCTAATCACATAAAAATGAAAAAGGATTGTAATTTTTACCTGTGAGTATAAATAAATATTCCTGCTGTCTGCTTATTCTGGCTTAAATAATGTATGCTGGTAGCTTACTGGAACTCAAGTAAGTCATGCACTTCAAAATATAATTCAGTGAAGTGAATTTCATTCTTTGTGAAACGCTAATTACAGACTCACAGATATTTATTACTTAGCAAAATTACAAAAATTACATTAAGCTATACAAGTAAATGTTAAGAGGTTGAACAGCTGCTGGTGCATTTTAGGTATGATAAATAGGTCATAAATATTATACAACATTTTTTAGTGTTTGGTTATATTTAAAAATAGTCATATGGTGAAGCTTACCTAAAAACATGCTCAAACAAATGGGATCTTTAGTCCATCTGTCCAGCTCTAACTCATTAAATGATTCTGGCATTTGCTAACAAACAAAAACAGGTAATTATTTTAGGGGGGAGGGTTTCCAAAGGCTCTAGACTTCATCTACTGAACTCTTATGTACATCTGGGAAGAAAAAAATGGGAGTGAAACTCTTTATTTCCTTCTCACACATTGAGGGCAGGAAAGTAAAAAGGTGATAATGCACTTTAGACTATTGACTTCTAATTGGCTTTAGACATCAAGAAAGTAAGAGACATTGTCTTGGGGTTACAGGGCCAACAAGGCAATTTTCCATTTACACTGAATATCTAAGTCAGAAAGTGGTGAAAAGTAAAAACAATAGTCTCTTGTTGGGAAACACATCCATGAATGTCCAGCACCATGCTGGAGGCTGAGTCCAGGGAGGAACTCAGCCATGTAAAAGCCAGAGACCAGACCACACTTTCAGCAGCTGGAGTCAGCATCCTGTTCCCTGGAGACCACATTACCAGCTGTACCTGGACCAGAGGCCTTGGCTGATGTGAGCGTGTTCTGTGCAGACTCTGTGTGTATGCATGTATGTGGGTTTTGTAGAATAGAAATTGCTCTCCACCCACTATGTCCATACAACTTTGAGAGAAAAATATTAGATCTTATGTCACTGGGTGGTGTGCTTCTACTCTTGGGACTATTTTGCCCCTAATTTTATCCATGACAGACAGCAATATAACACTACCAGAAGAAATTTTACATGAAATTTAAGCCATTGATTAGGCAAAAAAATTTGTAAACCAATTGTAAAACCAATTAATTAAAATTCGTTTGAAAATGTTTTTAGAAGCTATAAAGTCTGAAACATGATACATACATAGAACAAGCAAATGGATTTCACCTATGGACTACAAATTCTTTTCCATAAAGAAAACAAACAAAAATCAACTACCCAAACCTAACAAAACTTAAAGATCTCCATTTAAAATGACACATTTGTATCAGCCTAAAAATAGTTTCACTTAAATAAAATACAATTCATTAAACACTTTCTCAACTATAACTTTCAGTTAGAAATAACTTTCTTTCATTCTACTCTGACAAAGTACTTACATTTCTTGTTTTGTTAAAAAAAAAGTTTAATAGCAAGTTTTCATTTATTTAAATTCAGAGTGCAGTGAAATTTTGTGTAAACAATTTGAAATAACAATGTAGAGCATCATTTTTAGTGAAAGAACAAAATAAATATTACAACTTCCACAATAGAAAATGTCAATAAAAAAATGAGACATGCAGGCCTTCTCATTGAACTAAGTATTCATATAGTCTACTGGTTAAATGAATAGAGTAATATTCTCAGTCACCATCTAGTATGCCTTAAGGTGCTTAAATTTGAATTTAAAGAAAGTTATCACTTAAAGAAAGAATGAATAATGTATGTCTTTATATGGCTTTTAACCCCAAGGAATAGCTGTCTGAATCTGGAGTAGAAGTGCTGGAGAAGATGGATACGCTAATTGTATAAATCAGTACCTTTTGCCTAGTAGAGCTGGCAACAGAGAAAAGAATATGGAAAAGATAACATATTGGTGCAGAAAAGATAATCAATATTCTGAAAAATGAGGTGACAAACAGAAAAAAAAAAGATAGTAAACCCACTTATGAGCTGTATCAATCACAAAATAGTTTTATGTAGTTTTTCCAATCTCATATATGACACATAGAATAAAGCTAAAGATTTATTTAAGCAGATTTGTCTGAGAAAGCAGTCATTATTATATATTAGTAAGTGGACGAAGTTTAACACCATTGTTTCAGGACATATTTTACATGTCTTCATTCTTTAAACAATTGTCTCTGAGAAGATGAAAACCAAACATAATTCACTTTTTTTAAGTGAAAAGTAGTTGTTCATTCAAAAATGCACTGTCGTCTAATTCCTAATAAATGTTCTTGAAAGCAATATGACAAACTAAATAGATATATATTTGGAAAAACTTGCACATTTACCAGTGTGATTTATGCCATTACCACAAGAAAAAGAAAATTGAAAAGAAAAATAAGTTTTTAAAAATAAGACCAGATTTATAAATAAATCAAAATTAAATATACTTATGAATAAATAATAGAAAACTTAGTACATATAGTTTATTTTTTAAGACATTTCTATAGATGCGGTGGAGCTGTTGAAAACAAAGGAAGTTAACTTAAACTCTTCTTTAGGCAAAACCAGCAGAACCAGTGTGACATTGTGATGCTGAATTTTCTAATAGTGAGACTACAAAATGCCTTAAAGTTCAAACATTAGTTCCTCTATAGAAAACAGTCTCAGTGATCTTTTAAAGGTTACCTTTTACTGCTTTATTAATAATCTTAGTTAATTCTTGCTATCAGTAATCTATCTTTAGTAAAAAATGAAACTGTACTTTGAGAAGCCTGTTTGTCTGCCCCAGCACTGTTATTATTATGAATACTGATGGCCAGGCACAACCCAACACCAGCAATCTCCAACCAGTTCTGGACAAGACCAAGCCACCTTCCCGGCTTCTATGTCTTTTTTCTTGCCTTCTGGTATGTTTTTTCATGAATCTTTGGGGTATTAATGGTCCCTCTCACCAGTCCCATCACCATCTGTATCTGTGACTCTCTTATCTTGAAGCAGATTTTCTCACTACTCTCTCTCAGCAGCCCAAGTCCCCATAATGTATCTGCACAGTATCAGAGCTGGGCTTGGTAAAGCCCAGAGAGTAACCCATCAATCTTTTTTTTTCTTTTCTTTTCTTTTTTTTTCATTAGATGGTCAAGTTGGGCTCCCCTATGAGCTCTTTGTAGTAAGATGGAGAGAAATATATTCAGGGAATGGTTCACCCGAGAGTTATATCTAACTTAGAGTGAGAAAAACTGCTGCTTGGTAGCCCTTATTTCGCTAGCTGTGACTACTCAAATGTAGTTGACACCATTTCATCAGATGATTTGAGCGTTTGAGAAAATGGAGTGAAATGGTTGGAGACATCATATCTGTAAACAGGATAGACATCCTCATAACCTCAAAATGAGCAAAGGTGTGCTAGCATGTCAGCCGAAGCACCAAATATTCCAGTAAGTGGGGAACATTTTTTCGGTAGGGATAATAGTGAGAGAGTTGAGTAGAGAAGAGGAACAGTGTTCATGAAATCATGGGAAAGGTGCACCACCATGTCCAGTTACTCCTGCCTCCTGTGTATTGATAACCATTATAAAGGGTTGAGCATGTGTCCTTGCTCTGTATTTAAGAATCTGGAATAGGAAAACTCATAATATTTTTAAAGAAGCACTGAGCCAACAATGTAGCTCTGTGCCATGTAGTTGTATGCCACGATGCTGACTAGGACATGAATCCTTGTGAGGCTGTGTCCTGAGCAGAAGTGAATCCAAATGTGCATTTAACTGATATCTGACTGGATTCCCTTAACATTCTTATGCTATTCACAAAAATTCTACATGCAGTTGATCAAATAAAAAAAGACTTGTTTTCCTTGGAAAGAGGGAATACTGAAGGGAAAAAGCAGCATCTGTTTCATGGCAAACAATAACACCCTACAGTCAGTTCAGTGAAAAAAAAAACAACAGTATTTGTTATTACTAATTATTTTTAATATTTATGACTTAAAATATTTGTTTGAAAATTTCTCTTAAGGTCATCTAGCCAAGTAGGTCGCAGTATTCGTTCTGTTAAAAACAACAGAAATATTTATTATTTTTTAAAAATAATTCTGTCTTGCCTATAAGAAAAAAAAATGTTTAAAAATTAAGAAGCTGACTTACTTTAGTTTCTATAAGTGAAACCAGCATCTGTACAGTTAGATAAAATATATTTATCTCTTATTTTTATGGATTTCTGATTCACTTTCTCATAATTTGACCTTTTCCTTTACTTGATTTTATGGTTTTCCAATAATATTTCTACAGAAGACTGTGACAAGCCTTATACATAAATGTCTGAATACCTTGAGGGCTTCTGAATCAACTGTTTCTGCTATTTTATCCATTAGCTCAATGCATATAATTTTTCCATCTCTGCTGTCTAGTATTGCATATTAAATTGTTAATCATACTGCTGGGAATTATTGTTTCTCTGATAATTTATTAATATTATCTCAAAAGACATTTCACAGAATCAGGGGTTCTATACACAGACACAAAAAAAAATGTCAATTCTCTAGCTGTTTTTCTCTATCATTTCAATCTTCCTTTGAGATAATGAGATATTCTCACAACAAAATTCTTAGGAATATAGTTATTGTGTGCTTACCAGTGCTGTTGTTCCAAAATATACTTTTTTTTTTCTTTTTATATTAACTTCTAAGGGCTAATTTCAACTTAAAAAATGAAAAAAGAAGAGAAATTTAGGTTTTTTTGTTTGTATATGGGTTTTTTTGGGTTTTGGGGGTTTTTAAAATCTGATCTATTCTATGAAGTTGCTAAGCAAGGACCAAAAAGATCGAATTCACAAATCTTAGTCTTGTACATCAAAGAAAGCTCCATGTGTTCTGTGTGTTGAGAAAATTTTCTCCATGCCAATTAATTTATTTCCTTTTATGACTATAAATCTAGGAGTATATATATGAGTCAATAAACATGTGGTACCATTTCAAAACAGAAGCCTATTAGCTAATATTTTTCTGTAAACAACATAAGGAATGATATCAATGTCATGAAGAATAACAGTAACTTTGAGGATATTCCTTGAAACATTCTTGCTGTTTTGTATCAAATTACATTGCCAAAGCTGGCTTGTGTATCCCTTAAATTCTCAAATGCCTGCTTCCTTGATGAAGCTAAATATTTGGTATTATGTTATTCACCCATTACTTCCATTGTGTTATATCTCAGACTTAAATATTTGTGAAATCCCTGAACAAAATTTTCAAAGGCACAAAGAGTGTTTATTGCACTCTACCATCTTGCTTTGACAACTCAATAATTTCAAATGGCAAATCTTCCTGCTATTTAAGTCAATTAATTTGTTATCTTAAAAATCCTATTTGTTAATCAGTAAATGGTGATATTCTCTTCCGCATAATTTCTGTAGTAATGGTGCCTACCTTAAGGCATTTTCTACTTAGGATAAGCCATATCTTCTTTACACTTTTTGCTGTTTCATTAGATTTATTTCTGGGAGGCTGTGTTTTATCACTAAGTGCGTCCGTGGATAACACACTGTCAAAGTAACATGCGTTTGTAATTAATTTTTCTTGTTTTAGATTGTCTATGTTATTTTTTGTTTTTCCTATATGAATTCTAGTCAGAACCTCAATACGAAATGTATTTACTGTAATCTGTGTTTGCAGACCTTTAAAGGTAAAAAAGTAAAAATAAAACAGCATTAATGAAGTAGTTTAAAAACTCACACACACTTACATGAACACTTATTTCAAAGGAAATTAAAATTATTAGTCACAGGATATGCATATAAAAGATTGAAAGCTAAATACCAGTCATGTCAAATTTGACTGCTGAATTGTTTAATATTTAAAAATACTTCATCATTATAGAAACATGGTCTACATAATTTTTTCCTATGAAATAAACACGCACACAAAACCCCCAAACCACGACGCTTGTGAAAATAAACAATGAAATGAAGATGTTTATTTCAGTTTGGCTTGGATATGGGTTAAATATAAATAATTTTTGGGATGTGAGTTTTGAAACTTAACACACAAAGTGTATCTGCATTTATAAAGCAGGCTAATGGAAAGATCCACATTTTTGGAATCTACAAACCTTTTCGCAGCTGTATTCTCTACAGTATTACAAACTTACTGAGTTGATGAAAATGCAATGTGTATGCTGCTTGAGAGAATGATTATATTACCATTTCAACATTATACAACAAGATAAATATTACCACTCTATAGTATATAAACTGTCATATTATCTTATCAGTAAAAAAAGAGTGGGATATTCATAGTAGTTACACCCATTCATATTATGGGTAGTGAACTGCTGGTAAAACTAAAGGGAAAGAATTAAATGTGAAGGCAGTGGAAACAAGGACAGGCAACCTGGGAACACCATAGAGGTGAAGTTTGGTTGGAATGAATTTTGAAGGGAGCCTACAGGAAAGATGGAGAGAGACCATTTACAAGTGCATATAGTGACTAGATAAGGGGTAATGGTTTTAAACTGAAAGAGGGTAGACTTAAGTTAGATGTTAGGAGAGAGACCTCTTTACAGAGAGGTTGGTGAGGCAATGGAACAAGTTGCCCAGAGAAGCTGGGGATGCTCCAGCCCTGGAAGTGTTCAAGGCCAGGTTGGATGGGACTCTGAGCAACCTGGTCTAGCAGAAAAGTGTTCCTGTCCATGGCAGAATGGTTGGAACTAAATGATCTTTGAAGTCTCTTCCAACCCAAGTCATTCTTGCTGTTGCTGTTTGTTTTGGTTTTTTTTAGTTTTTGTTCTAAAAAGAACTATAGTAATATTTACATATACTGATATTTTCTTTACTGAAGATTCATGTACACTGTGGTGTTCAGCAGGAGTAATTAGATTTCAGGACCAAAAAGCATTTATGCACAGTAGCTTGTAGCTTCTCTAACAGCTACTAACTACCACTCCTGACAAGCTAATTCTCTCAAGGAGTCCTGACTCACTCTTAGTTCTGCCTGCAATGAGCAAAACAGTAATTCAGAGATTACCGATGAAGAAAAAAATACTGATAAAAGAATCATTAAATTAGTAATTCAATATTTTTTTCCTTGGCAACACATTTAAATAAACAAAACCCACTATCTTTAACATGGCTCGCAGTCAACACTTGCTGAAATGCTTGTTTTGAATAAACTTAATGTATGAGGCCTATTAGTGTTTAATTTTATGAGGGGAAAAGTATTCTCAAATAATAGTGCCTTGTAACTTGTCCCCCTACAATATACTTTAATGACTTTTGTGACATAAAGATGAACCTTTACTAAACAAAAAAACAGCCTTAAGCACATGCCTACCTTTGGACATTTCTTTAGGCAGTTAAGCTAATGAAAGGTATAGGTAGTAAGTAATTGATTTAAGATCCTGAATGGCTAGCAGAACCCTACTTTGGATTTCATCTATTGTGATAACTATAATTAAATAAAATCTTCTAATTAACTGAATATTAGCCCTCTCTCCACACACTTTAGATAGTTGGGGGGGTTATATACTTGTTACTATGAGTTAGCTTCACACAAAATTAGATCTTGTTTTGGGGGTGGGAGAACCAATATACAAATGGCACGACTTTAAAAAAGTTTGATGAGAAGCAGCAGAGGCAAATACTTCTATTAGCCATACTCATGGAATTATTTGAGCTAGGAGAAATGGTGCTGGAACAGATGTTCTCATTCAGAAAAAGAGTTCTTGAAGCTCAGAGAAATAAAAAGGCTTAAAATTAGCCTATTCATTTATTCTATACACTGAAAAATAACCATTTAGCAAACTCTTTCCTTCCCACCCTTCATCCCTGCCTCCCATTCCAAATACCTACAACAGAAGTTTCAATTTTAATGAATAAATCATAGTTTTCAGTAAGGCCTGAATCACAATATAAGCCTACTTAAATTTAAGACTTCTGCTGTTGAGAACAAAGAAACCTTTACCAAAGTCAGAGAGAAGATGGACTGCTGAGAAGAAGCATGATGCATTATGCACTGTAGCAGAAGGTGAACTTCTAAAGATAAGCAGAAAAAACAGAAGCAGTTGTGGTTTGAAAAAGAAAACGTGACAGCATTATTCTCACCACCAGTGTGTGTCTTCCGTATTACCTTCACTGAATACGTTCACAGAAGATATGTGTTCCTGCAGATGTAGAAATGAATATTAGATATGAAGCGCCTTGATGATTAAAATAAAAACCAAAGATATAAAAAACATGCAATAAAAGTATGTTGAGTAGTCATACACATTCAAGATGAGGCTGAGTCATAACAAGAAAGTGTCAGCTCTTATCTCATTAAAGATTCCTACCATTTAGACAAACATCTTATTTTTTGGGTATATCCTGCTAGCAGAGATAAAACTGGTGAAGTTTAGAATACAATCTTGATGAATCAGTAAGTTGCGCAGTTCCTTTTACCTCCTTTTACCTCCTTTTTGAAGGCCAGTACTACAGAGTGCCCTTAACAGGATGTGTTAGATATGCTGCTTGAGAAACAAATACCAGCCAGAAATCAACATCCATGGGAAAATTCACAATTATATCATATCACGACCCCTAGTATGAATTATTTGAATGAATAAGAATTATAACTGAAAAATATAATACATTTCTACTTGATAGTTCCACAGGCTGCTGCAAGTTTGTTTTTCCCTCTCAGAGAATGATTTCCTGGTTGGAAGTGGCTGTCAAACAATTTTGATAAAATTTTCACATTTGTATTCTAAGATTTTTTTTCTGGGAAATGCCATGCCTGTGTAATATCATCCAGACTAGGAATATCCATTTTTCTAAGGCTTGTAATTGATTATAGTGATTGAAACGAGCAATTTATGTGAAGGTATCTGTTAAACCATGGTGGTTTTGTTCTGTCTATGCAAGGCAAAGACAATTAATTTATGGCATCAAAATTACTTCAGGGGATTTTTTTATTCAATATTGGTCTGCTCCCATGGAAATGGGAGTAAAATGATCAAGAAAGGGCAGGATACAGAGGGCACAAAACTAGGAATATTGAACAACATACAATTTATTTCATTTTACATTTATCTAAAATTGTTATATACAGTCTCTGGTTTTGCATATGAGGGTGCAGATGAACATCAATGCATTCTGTAACAGAGATCTAACAAAAAAACCAGCTCAACAGATTGAATTATAAATCATAATATTTTAATTTAAGCTAAAAATGTCTCCCTTTGACGATTGCAAATTCATAAATGCATTGGTTTTACATCTATAGTACCATAGTATCTTTAAAAGTATTTTTTTGTGATTAATGTAATACTGTCTCTTGTTTATTACAAGCTCCTCTTATTTGCTTACATTACAGAGTATGCTTTAACAGAGAATTACTGGCATTCTGTATAAATCAAAACACCCAAAATGCAACAAACAAAAAAATAAGGAATGTTTTTTGTACATTTCTTAAAATCCATACTGTAGAAGTGTCCATATCAAACAGCATGTCCATACCCGTGTTTAAAATAAAGGAAAATTGTACAAGTGTACATATGGAATAATACATGTATTACATTGTTGAAAAATAAGAAAAGAAAAAAATACACAGAATTAGTGTTGGGAAAATTTGAAATTGCATTTGCAGAGAGAGAAAACTTGTGAAAGGTAAGCAAATTTAATGGGATGATGTTATAAATTAATCAAACATGTTGCTGACAATAGCTCCCTTGATGGAAGCCAAGCAAATCAATCACCTTTGAGAACAAGGAGACTGTATTCTCATCCTGAGTGACCTTGAATGGAATTTAATGACTTTTATTAGGATGGAGATGAACATGATTTTTTGGGACACCTCTGCATAGCAGAATAAAAGTGTGATCAGGAGTTAGCATAATTTTTCTGACTTCTAAGTCTTTCAATATCAGCAATAAAGACATTAATATTTATGAATATGCTGTGAGAAAGCAAATTCTTCAGGACTAAGGATTTTTCTTCAAATTTTTATTGCATGACAGTGTTTTATTGTATGACAATGGTGATAACCACTTATTCTGGCAAGACTGTGAGTGTGTGATGTCCCAAAATATGTGGACAATAGCAGATTCATACTTCATTTCCCCACGGATTCAATTGTTTCTGGAGCAATCACCACCCATCACAGCTTTTTTCAATTAGATTCTACAGATTCCTCTTCTCTCTGACAGAACTACAGTCAGTCAATAAACTTCTCATCATCTAGACATCTTCTGTTTTATGCAATATGTACAACACACCTATACATGTTTCTCATACTTAAGGTTCTATAAGGCTACTCATATATTTTATGATAGGTGTGCACTTTATATATGGCTACATCATGGCCTTTTCATTGACAAAGAAACAAGGTATTTGGATCTTGTGTGTTCCATAATTTATTTCCATAGGAATATGCTACATGGTAACATAGATACAGTTTATTATATAAACTATATATATAGTTTATATATAGTCTCTCTCTCTCTCTCAACATATATATAGATAGATAGTTTATGTACTCACGTGAGAGTTAAGAAGCAAGATATGCAGCAGCTTGTACTTTCCTATTTTCTTTCTTTATAAATAGTGATTAAAATTGAGAAGTCCAAGCATAAAATAAAGATTGACATCATGGACTTTCAAAATCAAGTAAACATGCCAGTCCAGTAAATATTTATAAAATCTGCCGATGAGACAAATGATCAGATAAATAACATAAAAATGTATAAATTGCTAACTGGGGGGCTGGAATTAATCTCATTGCACTTGTTTTCCTTCTTTCCCAGCTTGCTCCTCAAAACTGTAATGTTGCTAAGTGGCTTGAGTAAATTGAGAATGCTTAGAAATATACTGTGAAATCATTATATTCACTTATTTTTCATCACAAGAAAAAAAAAATTGTACTCCAAACATCTGAACATGGCTTGGTTAGAGAGGATGAGTTGATTTTTTTTTTTTTTGTGAACTCAGATGTGCTTCGAGGTAGTCAACACTAAGTGTTAGTGGGTTTACATGGCAAGGTTTTGGTAGCAGGAGAAATACAGGTCACAGGCATGGCACCTGTAAGCAGAGGCCAAAAGCTGTTCTTATGTCCAAAAGAGCCAGTTCCAGACAGCTCCAAGACAGATCCCCCAAAAATGAAACAATTAGCTATTTTGGAGGCACCTCTATGATAGCATATTTAGGAAAGGGTAAAAAATGCTCTGAAACAGCAGATGGGAGAGAGAAATGAGAAAACTGGAGAGAAATAAACATGCAGACACCAAGGTCCTTGAAGGAGGAGGGGGAGAAGGTGCCCCAGGTGCCAGAGCAGAGATAACCCAGCAGCCCGTGAAGAAGACCATGGTGATGCAGGTTGTTCCCCTGCAGACCATGGAGGTCGACAGTGGAGCAGAGCAATTGGTAGCGAAGTTGAGCCCAGGAATAAGGAAAGAGTCAGGGAAAGGTGGTTTAAGATTTGTTCTTATTTCTCATTATTCTATTCTGATTTGATTGGCAATAAACTAAATTAATTTCCCCAACTTGAATTTGGTTTTGTCTGTGATAGCAGTTGGTGAATGATCTTCCTGTCCTTATCCTGACTCATGAGCTTTTCATCATAATTTCTCTTTCCTGTTCAGTTGAGGAAGGGGAGTGATAGAACCGCTTGTCAGGCACCTGATGGTCAGCCAAGGTCAACCAAAATTACGTGTTTCCCTCATGTGATAACACAAAATGGATATGGAGGTGCATGCTTTCAAGGAGAATTCCAATTTAATTAACAAAATTAAATACATTAATGCCATAAAGAAGCTTTTTGTACTGCTATGTTCTTTAGTCTATGTTTTAAATGGGAAATAATTGTAAGTGAATTCCAAGTGAATTCTTTCATTGTTCAAGAAAAATGTTATATGCTACTACTGAATCATGGAAATTTTATGGGATTTTACTGAAGAATCATTTTATTGTTACCACAATAAAAATTTAATATCCCCTCTGGCTATGTATATTTTATTTGCATTTGAAAATAAAATCATTCCTCTTCCATATTATCAGAGCTTTGGAAGAAAGATCAGTTTTTCTTTTAATAAGTGTATTTTTGTTTAATATTTATTACTTTAATTAAGGTCATTAATTCTAAATATTTATAGCAAATTTCAACTATATTAACTTAGTATTCAACATGACATATGTGGTTAATGCCTGTACAACAGAATGGAGTCAGATCCTCCAGAAATATTTTGTTGCTTGTCTTCTGTTGATGGTCTTAAGAATTAAATGCTAGTATGTGAAGTGTTTCATATGAAACTTCAGAATAATAAATGAAATTTCTCCGCTCAGGTGATTTGCATCAAAGAAATCAAAGCCACAGTCAGTATTCTAATGTAAAAGGCTCCATGTTAGCAAGCTGAACAAGGACTCTATTCAGGCAGAGGCAGATACTTTTCCATAGCGTTTGGCTCCAGCTAGCCCTTTTCTAGGCAGGGCTTGGGAACAGTTAAAGAGGTAGCACCAACACTCACTGTCAAATAGCATGAATAAGGCCATCCGGCTCTGGAGGGAATAAGTTCAATCACAGAGCTATAAACTGTGGCCTACTTCCTGTCTTTAGGAAGAGAGAAAGAGCCTGACTGGGATTTATTTATATCGAGGTTTTAGTCAAGATGATCCAATTTCCAATACATGCATTACTACTGACTCTGTGTAATGGTCAGCAATTAATTTGAAACTAGATTCCTGGGAGAATCGGCCAGTCAAAGGAGTCTAGAAACCTGTTCGCCTGACAGGCATGATTTGTTCAAATTGAGGCTACATGAAAAATTCTCTAGACTCCATTGAATATATTGATTGCATTTTCTTAGCCTATGATGATTCCTTACTGTATAAAGTGTTTACATGCTCCCATTCACCCATATTTATGAATCTGCATCAGCAGTTTAATACCACCCAAAGGTCTGAAGTGTAAAGGCATCTTTCAGAATACATTTCAGTCTGAGATTAATGTTTTAAGATTATTCATCCCACTACATTTTACTCACACTAATTTACACTTCCTAATTTCCACAGATATGATGAGGGGAGTCTGTTATAGACCACCCAACCAGGATGAAGAGGAACAAAAAAAAAAATTTATAATTAGAATTCTTCAATCCTTGTGGAGTTACTCAGGAAGATTCAGGAGTGAAGTACATGGAAAACTATTTGTGTGCTAAATTATGTATAAAATTATTCACTTACTAACATATGTGATTTTCTAGACCATTCTGACCTGAAAAACAAATAAGTAGATATGGCAGGAAGAAGCATGCAGGCAACCAATAAAGTCTAAATGAACAGGAGGCTGACTGACAGAAAGGCATTTTGAACTCTAAAGAAATTTGTAGCTGATGAATGAGGCCCTGTAAAATGTTCAGAAACTGGCACTGTTCTGGAGGAAGTTAAAGAAATCAAAGATTGAAATTGATTCATTCATGTCAAATCCTCTTACCTATGAGAAAAGAATCAGTTTTGAGACCTCTGAGATATACCTGAAATATACTGTTTCCTGGTGGTGCAGGAACAAGCAGGAAAGTGCCACAAAAGCTGACTGAACACTTAGGAGTAAAGGGTGGCTAAAAGGATCTGCATTGCATGTTTATATGCTTAGATTTTTCAGTCACATAGCTCTGTATGTCTGAATTCTATACATTCTGAAAAATTCTATGTGTCATCTTCCTCTTTTTAATTCATATAGACCAGGAATAAAAACCTTGCTTGATGTGACACCTTAAGGTTCGCTTTTTATACATTTTTCATATATTCATAGCTCTGTAGACTACTACTGCATAGTTACATAGCTCCTAGTACTCTTTCTGTTAGATTTTAGGACAATAAGCTGACTTTCTCACACATTCCTGAAATATTGTTTGGTCGTACTGTCAAGGAGAGAACATTTTGGTTTTGTAACCAGAATCTGAGAAGACATAAACAAGAAATAAGGCAAAGAAGCCCCTGGGCTGACGTCAATGGGAAAGAACCCAGGCGCTAGATGACCTAATGGACTACTCTTTAATTGGACCATATTCAATTGATATACTAATTTGTTAAACTCATAAAAACTGTAGAAACCCGATGCCAAGCGTGCATATAGCCACTTTATGCACCTGAAAGCTTTCAATAAAAGGACCTGCTTTTTATCTTACTATTCTAATACGGTTGCAAAGTTTTATCTTCTCTGTTTAAGGCATCAGATGAATTGCATAAATTACCTATACAGGAATTTCAAAATCAGTAAAAAACCGATATCCCAAATGACAATGTCTTAACAAATAAATGCATGGGAGTCAATACATTCAAAGGAATCACTTTAACAATATAATTTATGGATAAATTTTGATTTATTTCAGCTGGGTTTGTGGGGATTTAGCTTTTTTTTTTTTTGCAAACTAATTTCTGTCATAAAAGAATGATCTGACCAACAAAATAAATAAACTTTCCAGTCTCTCATGTATACCTGGACTAATATAATGTTACTTTGACATCTGTAATTACTAATATATTTGCAAAGGTAGGAAATTATACTTATCTCTCTAAAGATTAAATGTTTATACTGAAAGAACTATAATAATAATAAAATATTGCTTGAGGAAAATGAAAAATGAAAAAAGAAACAGAAGAACTGCTTGAGAGACTTCTCAATTATTTCTTAATTTCATGGCATGAAATCTGAGGAGTCTTCCAAAAAAATCCAAGAACTTTGTGAAAGACATACAGGTAATTCAGTTAAAGAAAATGCTAACCTGCTTTTTTTGACCCTCTACTTTCATACTTCAAAGTTATGACAAGTAGTATCAGCTTTACATTATATTGCAATGCCTTATTAAAAAGAGTTCTAAGACTTTGAGATTCTGCTACATATAGCAATTTTATAAGTTGTTTTATCTAAACCAGAAGGCACAATTATTTTCAACCACTTAATATTAAAACATTAAGTATAAAATAAAATGCAACTCCTGCACTTCTGTTTATGCTTCTGTTTCATTCAATTCTTAACCAATTACTTTTTGAATATTGATAGACTTCTATCTCCTCTGTTCTGCCATGAAACCCTATAATAGTCAAAGAAGAAAGTCTTTAGCTGTGTCTTTATTCAAGACATTTTGTTATCTTGAGATGAGGCATCAAAGAAAATATCTCAGTTTTAAAAAGTCAAACCAGTAAGACATAATACCTATATAAGTGAACTCTTCTACATTCCGTATGAACTGCCTCTGGTTGTCAAGTGCTAATTCCTTCTATCTCAACATTTGTCCTCCTACCAAGGTTTGTTCTTTCTTTCAATATGTTTGTGTTTTATAGGTTGGCTAGTTCTCAGGACACTTTCTGCATCACATTTGTCTTCAGAGATATTTATATGCAAATCAATGCATATAAATATTCACTATTTAATTATAAATAGCAACAATGCTATTTCAGCAAACTGGCTTGTTAGCTTCAGAAAACATACAGATTTTTACTTGCTAAAGGTGAGGAACTCCAGGCTTTAGATACTGAGGTCAAAGACTGCTTTCACTGAGAAAGGTCTAATAGGATTGAAGGCTGTGGTGTACCGCCTGTGCACTGCCTATGTGACACAGCACTGACTGCAAGTAAAATCAGGTTGTCTGTGCTCCGTGGGTATTCAAACCCTGGCCTATCTTCTGAGAGCTAACAAAAAGTGTAAATTAACACCAGTAATGAGTAAACCATGACAACACTGGCTCACTGACTTTAACCAGATGAAGGTGAGCTTCATGCTGGGAAAAGGATGTTACAAAAATCTTAAAAGTAGCCTTTTGACGTGTTTTTTCTTCTCTACTAACTTATTCATATATCTGATTGTTACTTCTATGCAGATAAAAGATCAGAAATATGGTAACACAAATAACAGATTTTATTAACTATTTACCAATCATTATCTGAAAATTTAAAGTTATATACCAGTAGGAAAAATCATATTCCAACTTATTAGCATGAGGAAAAAATAAACCTGTCTGCATCTCAATAAAGTAAGACTCTATGACTTCAAGAAGAGATCCTAACATGGAAGATGACATGTTCAATAATCATTTTTCAGGAATGACTTTAGAGTCTGAACGTTTGGACCATATGAATAAGAGGAGGTGAGAGCCAAAAATTTTGGTTTAGGGACACTGACTGTGAAGAAAATCCATATAATGTCTCTAAAAGGACTATAAATAAACACCTGGAACAATTCTGAACGATTCTCATATGCTTTAAAATATCTTGCACTCACCTGTAAACTGCAGTAGAAAGAACTCGAGCTGTAGCCTCGAGTTAAAAAATTCCTTAAAAGATTTAGATGTTTGAACCAATGCTCAGCTATTAAATTACGGGAAAGCAGGGTAGAAGATCTCACCAGTAAAAATAATAAATGTTGGCATTACTACAGAAAGTGGTTTAAATTATCATGCTTCACCTTTCCCAGAGTTCTCAGTTACAGCTGTAACATCATTTAACTAAGTGTCAGGCGTCAGTGGAGAAATAGCAAATTAAACCTGCTTAGTCTGATTCATAACAGTCAAGTAAGGTTACTTTAAGCAATGCCAGTGAAGGTTCCAATTCATCTACCACTGCACTGAAGCACATTATCAGTACTCATACAATCAGTTACAGCTGACATACAGCTGCTTTTTGTAGTCTGTTTCCTACCATCTCTCTTTCACAGCAAGTACATTCTTACACATCAAATATTGCAGCTCATTTTGCATACTAATAGTAATAGCATGAAAAATTTCTAAACTGTGAATCAAAGTCATAAAGGGATATCCTGGCTTTATTAGATTTTCCCTTCATCTTCTACAATGTGTGGTACTTCAGTGAGATACTTAATTCAGAAATAACATGTTCTAGCATGAAATAGTATATCAAAGTAAATTAAATAATTCTGACAGATTTTTGTATTGTTTGACGTCAAGAATTCAATAGGTGTTCCTAGATGTGAGTTAGGAAAAAAATGCAGAAAAATTCCAACTCTTAATCACCAAGGTCATTTTAACCTACTAAACGAATCTTAATAAAATTGTTTTCTCTATTGCTTGATTCAATGCTTATTTTAGACAAAGTTCCTGGTGTCCCTAATGATACAATGTTAAATTTTTTCCTGGGTTAAGATCTATTTAAAATGTCAGTAAACAAAGGAAATTATACGAAGAAACTGTAATTATTCTTCTAGTGCTCATTGAGAGGCTTATATAATATTGGCAGAATAATGATCGGGAGATGAAGCCATACTAATAAATCAGCTTAAAATATATCTGAGCACAGAGGGTTGTTACATCAATATTAATAAAACTATGAAGCAGTCATAAAAGTTATCTCCATTAAGGGAAGCTGATTTCTGTAAAATTAAAGGCTCAAAGGATTTCTTCTCCTCCACTTCCTTGCTGCTGTTCCTGTTTGCAGGTCCATCCAGTAGCAAGGTAGAACACATATGCTGAAGATTAGCTATGCACACTCACAATATACACACAGCACCTGTATAGATCAGCAATACCTACCGTCCCTTCCTTCCAGTTGATCAGGATGCAAGCTCATGAGTGAACTTAAACATATTCTCCTTTGATTTTCAGTCATTCCCACTATCGTGGATCACTCAAAATCTGTATCAGACCCCAATAACCCAAGCCTAGATTCTGTTTACCCAGGCTCCAGCTTCAGTCTCAAGTCTTTCCAGCCTATGTCTCCCTCCTGCTTTACCAGCTGGCGTAGGTTGAGGTTAACCAGCAAACCAAACACACAGCATGATGAGAATATCACACCCTAAGCAGGAGTACCAATTAATTGAACAGGACAGACTGCATTGATCAGGAACAATGCTTGGCCATGAGAGCATATTCATCTGCAGCATGTTTACATGTGTCTGGCCCCTTTTATACTTTCTCTCTGTTTTCACACATTCATTTCTCCCTCCCTGATCTACCTTGATCCCTTTGACTTTTCTCCCAAACATCCCATGTTTTGTACATTTGCACGAATAAATAAATTTCCTATATTGAATTTTATGTTATCACACAAGCACTCACAGTACTTCCTCAATAAGTGTGCTCTCACCTATGAGACCTGTGAACATTTTGTTGCCCTCCCCTTTTTACCAGCTACAAAATTCTGGCTCAGTAGCTACAAGGCTACAAGTTGAGAGGTTGCCTTAATGGCACTCCAGTCAGTGAGCTGAGGGTTCTGATATTTAAGAATATATGTATATTAAAAAAAAACAACTTACTGGATTTCACTTTTTAGGAATTCATTTGAGAACCTCAGTTAGCTGATCCATTACCTACTTACCTGCGAATACAGGTAAACTGATTTTCCAAGTTATCAGACAACTTGTCCACTTGAGCTGTTTTAGAAATTGGAGTCCCTCTTCAATGTTAACCTTTCATTCACATCTGTTGGATTCTCACACACAGAGGAATTCTCACAGTGATACCTAAATATAAATAGCATGTAGTTTTCTCTGCAGCACTTCAAAAACGTGGGGCTACTCCTTTGAAGGACATAGTCAGGATTTTCTTTAATAACACTCTTTTACAAAGAACTTGAAGGGTGAGATTCACTTTGAAAATGTAGGTGCCTGTATCTAGGTATCTAAATGTGCACATCTACAAAAAAATTAGAATATGTTCTGTCCATTCAGTATATGGAATCCATGGAGTCTTTGAGTGCGACACGTAGCTGGAGAAGTCCTCATGGGAGAATGCTCAGCGTCGCTCCCTGATATCCTTGCCTGTGAGACTATAAGCCTCTGCAGGGTTTTGGCTGATACTCGCCTGTGCTGGCTTCTCTTGTGAGGTAACTCACCCCAGCCTGCCTATGGTGACGGGCGCGCGTCTCCAGAGACAAAAGACTGAGAGGGGTTCTCTACATGGTTTCCAGACAGTTTATTGCCTGAAGGGTCCAGTGGTAGAAGAACACAGGATCTGAGGGTGCAGGGATTTTTGTATTGAGGGAGAAGGGGGAGGAGTGGAAGGGAACAACCAATTGGGTACAACCAAGGGGGTGGCAACAAATAACCCACAACCAATAAGGGAAACAAGGAGGCAGGAGTAGGGACAGGGGACCAACGGGGTACCGAGCTTGATAGAACATTCTGGACTGGGGAACGTGGCTCAGACCTAGATGCCGCCCACGGATCCGCCTCCATCAGTCCATTGGAGGGCGAGGACCTGATGGGCATTGGTCTGCCACAGCCCACAAGTGGGCTGGGCCACTGATGCCTTACTTATGTTTGAAAATACAGGCTGAGGCCGAAATAAGAGGGTAAAAAGTAAAAATTTATTAAAAGGATTTGGAGAAAGCAAAGGTTTCCCAGTGACAGCCCCAGGACCCCTGCTGCACAGGCTTTGGGCCCAATCCTGCCGAGCGGGGTTCCAGCAAGTGTAAGTTATACAAAGGTAAGAAGGTGCCAAAAAGGGTAAAAAAAAAAGAGTGTGAAGGTGTTCGTGCTTCTGCTATTATAGGGGTTACATAGTTTTGTAATATTCTCCAATGAAAAGCAGAATTTTGTTACACTATTCCTTGTGCAAGTTTCTATTGGAAGATCTCTACTTACTTCAATAGCTTATCGAGTCCAACTCTGGAATGCCTAAAGGCTGATAACTTGGCTCTGTTTTGTCTATAGGAAAGGGATACAAAGTTGTAGGATAGAGGTTGTAGGATTATAGGGGTACTAATATATAAAAGTATAAAACTAAAATGCTACTAGTCTAAAAAGCATAAAAGCAAAAAAATCTCTCTGGCATCACCACCATTACACTTGAGCTCCCCTTAGACACCTGCAGTTTGTCCAATAAATACCTTTCTAGACCCTATTGACTGTGTTCACTTGGGATTAGCCTCACTTGCAAAAACAGAGGCATTCAAGAAGTCTCTAAGGCAGCCCTCCTGGCTTCCAGGTACAGAGGAAGAAAGGAAAGAATCTCTGCTATGTCCTAAGGCATGTCAAATATCCCTGTACAGCAAGCTTGGGTATCCTGTGTCAGTTCAGAGACCACTGAGTGCCCAGCTATGGCAACTGCATTGACCCTCTCAAGGACTAAAGCAGCTTGAATCACATACTGTAGTGTGGAATTATTGTTCATCATTTATTAAGAATGAAGTACAAGATAATACCATTCAGACTTTCATTTGTGTTGCCCAAAGCACTGACATCACAGAAATCATTGTTATGATTCAGGATGAACTATTTAAATACAGGCTGGGGGAGAAGCCCAGAAACAATTGCATTTTTAAAAATACAATCTAAAAGAGAAACAAGTAATAAAAAAGAGGAATGTGAAATTAAGTGTCTATTGATATAAACAATTGAAAATGGGCATATACTTGCCAAATGTCTGCTCATTTTTTGTGTATATACCCACATTTTTTGTGGGTGTGTGAGAGAAAAATTCAGAAAACTGATATTGAAAAATAATATTTTTTATTTTAAAAATATTTATTTATTTATTTATTTAAATTTTAAAAGTATCTGCTTATGCACAAAGATGGATAGTGGTAAAACAGTAAACAGTAGGCCTTAATTAAACAAAATAATTTTGTCTTCAAAAATTTATCTAAAATAAATTGAACTCTTTATACACTCAGGTTCAAAATTTCAAATAGATGACCAAACATTGTATTGTTTTAACTGGCAGTGGTTTCTGTCTTCCTAGCTACTACTTGCTACTGCATTTGGTGTCAGCACTTCATGATCTGCTTATGAGTCAGTATTCTAGGAATAAAAGCAATCATTTAAAGAGAAAAACATATCGTACATCAGCAAAAAAAGAAAAAAGACAATATTAGGGTAATAGAAATTTTGTACTGGAGTCAACAATTCCTTACCTCTATTACTTTCCTCTTTGCTGTTCTACACATCTTTTGCATCATGGTCATAATGACTGCTTTTAACTTCATCTGTCCTTCACAGTCTGCAGTGTAGCTATCTATATCTGGGCTTGTAATTTAGATGGCACTTAGAGTCAATGGCAAAAAAATGGTTCTTGTCAGGAATGATTCACCAAACTTATTTTAGTTGTTTATGCAAATATGAAATCAAAGTCATTCTAGAAGTTCCCGTTTCTGCCCTTCAGCCACACAGGGAGTTCATACAGTGAACTGAAATGGTGACGTCTATTTTTTTAGGCTTCTAAAATCAGACAGAATGAACTACTTTATCAGGAAGAATTTGACTCTGTATTGCTGTAAGGTAGGAATACAGTACTCTTCTATTCTGGGGAAAAAGAGTCTTCTGATTTCTATTGGGGAATGGCTACGAATGAACGTGTTGCACTCCATTCCAGAAAAAAGGTCTGCATCCAAGGCTCTAACACAGGGCATGAAAGAGAAAACAGCCTGAATTTGTAAAAAGGAATGATAATTAAAAAGGAAGAATAGAGTTGAGTTGTAAATTCAAGAAAGGAACTCAATGCTTTCTTCCGTTTCATAAATATGTCTGCATACACATGCACAGAGGTGCACATGCACAAAAAACCCCCCAACCCATATATAGTCTCTATTATTTAAACATAGTGACTCTCCTATGGTTCTGACCAAGCATTTTGGAAAGTACTTTCTATATTTTTCTCTCTACTTGAAGTGGCTACTACAGTCACATATTTACATGCACATATTTACATTTATCTGCTTATTTTATTGACCGTATATATGAAAACAGTCTTGAATTTCCATTATTTTTTGTGCCCGTTAGATTTACAGTAATTATGCTTCATATTGACAATCTAGAATTGTTATATTTCTTCCCTAATATTCCCTTTGGCTCTTAAATACAAAAAAACAAGGACATTTCAGTGAAACTTATCACCTAAATGGGCTCATATTGTATTTTCAAGTTTTGTATTTGCTAGATGTTTTCATCTCTACTGTCTGAAATTACTTACTTTTCTTCCACATGATACAAATTTACTTCTGGAAAATTATAACTCAATAAGTAAACATACCCACTCAATTAGCTGCAATGTGCACATTCACTTAGTTACTCAAATGCATTTTATATATATTTTCAATGAAATGGAATTTAATGATATGATATTAACCTTTAAAACTTCATAATAGTTATAAAATCATACCTTTAAATAATCAGAGTTTAAAAGAAAATGCAACAACATTGGCAGAAACCGAAACTATTTTTACAAAAAATATGATTTAAACTAAAGAAACCCCCCACTTAAAATAGTTGAGAGGAAGAAATTACCCCCAAGAAATTTTTTGCCCTCAAGGTTATCCATTACAATGTACTGAAGGTGTACATGCTCTGGCTGCTTTGTATTATTCCAGTAAATATAAAGGCAATTTGGCTAAAGAGTTAAACCAAATGTTGAAAAAGGCTTCCTAGAGGGGTGGTTGATGCCCCAAACCTGTCAGTGTTTAAGACACATTTGGACAATGGCCTTAATAACATGTTTTACCATTTGGTCAGCCCTGAAGTGATCAGGCAGATGGATGGTCACAGTGGATCTCTCCTGACTGAAACAGTCTAGTTTATCTTATTCTAAATAGAAATTTTTTGCTGCATTAATCAGAATATTGAAACGTTATCACTACTGACACCAGCAATGTTCTCTATGTTCTTTAATTGGAAAAATTTTGCTTGTCGTGGAAGAACACCACAAAATAGCCAAAAGAACAAATTAAGTAGTCTTACACACAGTTTTTACTGAAGAACTTGAAAGAAAACTGAGATCCAAATAGATTTTTCAAATCAGACCTGTCTTTATTTTCTATCAGACATTCATTAACTTTGACAATGTAACACACTGCTGCATACTGACAAACCTGTTATATTTGACTACCACAGATGTCTCTGTAGGTGTCTGTGAAGAGCACCCATCATATTATCTTTGAGTATTGAACAACATTTAAGTTAACCAACTAACACTTTTTGAATTTTTAAAAAAATTATTAATTTTATTAATAGAAACATTGGTTTATTATAAACTGTTATTTTAACATTAAGAATCATTCCTCATCTGAGGAAATAAGTATCAACTATTTTTCTGCTGATGAGTATATCTGGTCTGTAAAACCATAGTGAGAAGGGCCTTGAACTCAACTCGCCCTAACTCACAAATACTTAAATTCAGAGGAACTGCTGGCTGTAACACATCTTCTGTTGCTGCAGGAATTGAAAGCAAGATTCTCTTAGGTGACCAAAGTTCACATCAATCAAAACTTATAGCTCAAGGCAAGTACTTTGAATATGCCACACAATAAATAACATTTATTAACAAAACAAAATTCTTATTTTTTAAGTAACTAATGAATATACATACGTACTAAAAATTATACCAGACCTGAAGAAAATTGGTCCCTCTTAATCATTCAGTAGTGGTTATGATATAGAACAAATTTCAACAATTTTTTTTATTATCTTACTGGGAACCCTCATCTCCGTGGGCTGTGGTTTCTACAGGGCATATCCACCTGCTCCAGCAAGGGTAATAGTGTGGATATCTGCTCCACCATGGCTGTCCATGGGCTATAGGGGGACTAAGAGCTTCACCATGGTCTTCACCAAGGGATGGAGGGAAACCTCTGTTCTGCTGCCTGGAGCACACTTGTAGTCCAAGAGCAACACATACTTCTTTCCCTCTGTCTTCTCTCACCTTGGTGTCTGAAGGGCTGTTTACCTCACATCTTTCTTACTCCTCTCACATATACCACTCAGCATTCTTTTTAGCCTTTTTAAAATATGGTATTATAAAGGTGCCTCCAGCATTGCTGATGGACTCAGTTTTTGACAGCAGCAGGTTTATTTTGGAGCCAGCTTAAATTGGTTCTGTCAGACATGGGGGCAGATCCTGGTGTCCTCCCACAGCAGCCAATGCTGGAGTCCCTGCCCACTACAAAAACCTTACTACATAAAACAAATGCAGTATTATTCAGTGTTATATTTATATTCAACATTTTTAAGATGTTGAATATAAATATATGTTAAGAAATAAAACATACTTGTACTTTTATGTATTCCATTACATGATTCCAAACAATTTATATATAAAATTTTAATTTCTTACTATCTTTGTGTGACTATTGTAGATTGTGATGATGTAGTGTGTTGACCCTGGCTGGATGTCAGGTATTCATCAAAGCTGCTCTATCACTCTCCTCAATAAGTGGACCGGGGAGAGAAAATATAATGAAAGGTTCATCAGCAGAGATAAGGACAAGGAGAGATCACTCACAGATTACTGTCACAGGCAAAGCAGACTCAGTTTGAAAATATTAATTGAATTTATTATTTAACAAAATCAGAACAGGATAATGAGAAATAAAATAAATATTAAAAACACATTCCCACCACCCCTCTCTCCTTGCCAGACTCTATCTACTCCCCCAGAGCAGCACAGAGAGAAAGGGAATGGGTTTTACAGTCAGCTCATGACACATTATTTCTGCTGCTGCTCAGGGAGACAAGTCCTTCCCCTGCTCCAGTGTGGGGTCCCTCCCATTGGAGACAATCCTTCACAAACTACTTCATCCCACAGGCAACAGTTATCCATGAACTGCTGCAATGTGGGTCACTCTTCTATGGGGTGCAGTCCTTCAAGGACAGGCTGCTCCAGTGTGGGTCCTTCACAGGGTCACAAGTCCTACCAGGAAACCTGCCCTGGAGTGGGCTCCTCTCTCCACTGGGCTGCAGGTCCTTGCCAGGACCCTACTCCAGCACAGGTTTCCCACAGGTTCACAGCCTCCTCTCAGGTGTCCACCTGCTCTGGTGTGGGTCTTCTCTAAAGGCTGTGGATGAATCTCCGCAACCCTATGAACGTCCATGGGCTGCAGAGGCATAGCTGTTTCACCATGGTCTGCACAATGGCCTGCAAGGGAATCCCAGCTCCAATGTCTGGAGCACGTCCTGCCCCTCCTTCACTGACCTTGGTGTCTGCAGAGTTGTTCCTCTCACGTATTCTCATCCTGCTCTTCTCTGGACGCAAGCACAACTGTGCAATAACTTTTTTCCTTCTTAAATCTGTTATCAAAGAGACATTACCACCATTCTTGACTGGCCTTGGCCAGCTGTGGGTCCATCCTGGAGCCATCTGGCACTGGCTCTGCGGGACATGGAGGAAGCTTCTGGCAGCTTCTCACAGAAGTCACCCCTGTAGCCCCCCCTCTCCCAAAACCTGGCCACATAAACCCAACACAAATGATAGTATTTCAAACCTAATCTTCTTACAGTCTTTCTCAGAGGCCTTATATAATTGGGCTACTGAAAGTGTGACAGATTAGGTTCCTGTAGAAGTAGATAAAATGGCTTCCTGAACATATGAATGATTGTGGAATACTATCCCTTCAATATCCATGAGAAACTGGTACTATTATAAAATTATTTTCCTTGCTTCAGGTTAGATTGACATCTAATGCATGTCATCTGTGCAAGGCAAATACTTCTGCAAACATAACAAAAAAAAAAAGAAAATCAGTTTCCATTATTTTATTTACCTCAGGGTCCTGCAGAGAGAAATCATCCAAAAAATGTTACCAACATAAAATGTTGGATGCTGGAGATAAAAATTAGGAAGTAAGATACACACATTGCTCAGACATGCATAAAGCTAATAAGAAAAGTGACTAAGGTAGAAATTATTTAATTGCACATTACATTTCTTTTCTACAAGTAATAAGACTGAATCATCTGAATGGTTAAATCATCTATAATTTTATAACTTCCTGAATTCCTTGGCAGCAAGCTAAAGTTATTAGGTTAGGTGTTTTGGGTATATTATGTGCTATAAAATCTTGAATTACTTTCATTCTTGTTGTTCAACTGTTAAAAATCTACTTGAATTCTGAAGTTATCTTGACAATTACAGTGTAAGAGCTGGGAATATTGGCTTCAGTTTTAAAACATCATTGTGTTTAAGGGAATGCATTTATGTTAGGGCATTTAAAATACATCTTTCTTCATATTAAGAATGGAAAATAAAAAGAAATGCTCTAAACCTATTATATCCAACATTGTTGAAACTGTGGTCAGAGAGAGCAACAAAAAGAAATTAAGCTGCTTGGACAATTTCAGTGGATGCCTCATTGTGTGTTTTGCTGGAAAAAGAGTGCTACTTTTACAAACAAAATACTGGTATAAGAGTCTAATATGAAAACTGTCTTTCAGGGTCAGAATCCTAATTTTACAGAGTCATTGCCATTTTGAAACAAAAGTGTAAACTCCTTCAGACAACAGAGTTTCAAAAAACCCTCTCTGTGTTATTTCTTTTTCCATGTTTTAGTCTCAGAACCCTAACACAGTTAGCATTTATTGTGTTGGTTCTTATAAATCACCATTTAACACACAACTCTTCTGTTGTAAAGGCATTTAGATACTGCTGTTGTGAACTCCTCTCCCGGAGCTGAGCTAAATTCTTCCTAATTGCAAGAGCCATGACTTTATAAAAACTTACAAAGTATATGCAAAGTTTTCCAAATACATTTTGGCAAAATTTTCCATTTTAAGCTAGATCCACTGCCTTGTTATCACAGTTGTACTATTCATTTCAGTTAAATTTAAGTAATTTTAAGTTAAAGGTATCTTTATAATTTGCAGTTTTGCTACACATATATCTAAATATTAAACAAGGTGTCCTATAAGAACTTCTGTTGATCCTTTAATATGTCTGAGAAAATAGAATGAGAAAAAGTGGAAAATTAATTTATCAGAATTTAAATAATGATTATAATACAATGCCAAATAAGAGATGTTCATTTAAACTGGAGAAGGCTCTGAAAATATATGAAATGCAGAGTATAGACAGCACTATCTAAGGGGCAAATATTTCTTCAATTAGATAGGTGGCAGCCACCTGGAGATTTTCAGAGTGCTATGTTGGGACTGACTTGGTGTATATTTCATTTTGTGAACCTAGTATAGGAAGTACGAATATATGAAGGCAATTTTCTAAGTTAGACAGTTAAGACACAATCTTGACATGAAGAAATAATCAAATCCACAAAGAACTGGATAACCTAAAGTAACACAAAGCTGTTTGAAACCTAAGGGACCTAAGATAACCTAGTAGAGATGAGTCAGAAGAATTCAAATAAAGGATTCTCGAACTATGAACAATTGTAAAGAAAAGCATAATGTTAAATTATCACTATATGAACATAAAACATCCAAAAAAAAAAGGCTGAAAATAAAAAATTCCATTTAGAAAATGATGAACTAGAGACATACTCTCTCACATCTATAAGACACTGCAGGTGTCATTCATCTGGAATATTTCATCCCAGAGTTAAAAGATGTTACCTTCAAACCAGAGAAGAAGAAAAGACTCTTCTGGCCAATCAAGGAACTATAAAATCTTCCACATAATAGAAAATTAAGCACATACTTTTTTAACTGAGCTCAATAAAGATGGAGTGAACTGGATTGTTTATTTGTTTGTGTGTGTGTGTGTGTGTGTTTTGCACTTCTTCATTTGGTTTTGGTTGTTCTTTTTTTTTGCTTTTTCTGTAAAAGTTGAAAAGGTGAATATTAAGAGAAATTCAATAAGACCTTTTTCATTAAAAACTCTGACCTTAAGACAGCCTTGATTTGATTATGAAAGGCAGGTGCAGCTCTGACACACTTTCTTGTGAATGCTTTTTATGGATTTAACAGGTTAGATAGCTCTTTTCATATATTTTTTCCTCATTAGCACAACAGACCATTAGATGACCCATTTTTCCCCTCTTCTTTTTACGTGCAGTTTATATGCAAGCATCTAATTAAGGCTGCTCTAAACTGTCCTATTTTCTTCTGAATGTTTATAGTCTAGTAATAGTCAAGGTTGTTCTCAAATATGTCATTCTGCCCACTTAATTGTTTGAGACAGTCTTTCCTCATTATCTTCTAGGCCTTAAGATCCAAAAGCAGTGACTGGAAAGTGTTCAAAAAAACTGTTCATTCCATTTATCCTGCAAAGATAGCACAACCATAAGTTATAGCTGAAAGGCAAAGTCTTGTTCAGCGAAAAGACAAATTAGGGTGAAAACAAGTATCAGCAGTGAAGTAAACTCCAGTTAAACTTATAAAAGTTTATATAAATCCCTGAGGGTATTTTAGTTCCCAATGAAATGTAGGAATCTTATGTTCACTTGTTTGCTCTTTGTTATTTTTGTACATCCCTAGATCACTGGTTATTTTGTAACTGCTCCTGAAAGCAGTTACAATGTTCTTGTTATTTTAATTACATATCCAATTGTTTAACAAGTTTACATGGCTCATATTTTATTTTTTAATTTACATTAAAAACTACATTCTGTTTGGACTCAGACCTCAATTAGATGAAGATGATAGATGCGTGCATGCGAGAAAGAAAAGTGGAGTCTGAGTTTTTGAGTTTGTTTGGTTTTGTTTGTTGTGGGGTTTTTAAATATTTTTAAATTTTTGCCTGTAAATTGCATGGATTAAAATACCCAGGATTTAGAAATAACCTTTTTTTGCATAAGTTATCATTCTTAATTATGTTTATTAATGTCAATCTACTCAGTGACTATTTCATTTTAACAGGTCACTTGTGAACATCTGAAAAATTACAATGACTCTTTCCTAAAATTTTTTGGGACCCCTAACCAAAAAAATTTCTGTCCACAGTATTGCATAAGCTAATTAAAAAAAAAAAAAGTTAAAAACTTCACTTTTTTCTAGATGCTACTTTTATATGGGAGGAGTCTCTCACAAGCTTCTTCTAGCATTGACTCTTGCTGACTACATGGTGCCCCAGCTTCAAGAGAATGGATGGGGATCATCTAGGCGTTTAAGTGCTCCCTCAAGCAGTGCACTTCACTCTTCAGGCCCTCTTTTCCCCACTACCTCCTGCCCCTTTCTTCTCTCTGGATGCACTAGAGTACTACCAGCAACTAAGTTTCCTTTAGGTTTTTGAATGAACATATCTGTTGACATCTATACGGAATTAAACCCAATTCCATCTGACTGTGATATCAGCCTTATATCCACTAGACTATATCTCTTAGAACAATTAAGCCTAGATGTTACTGACTCAAAAATATCTATAACATCAAATTACTCCCATCATATTCAACTGGAAATGCTGATGAATAATTAGTTGTCTCCAAAAAAATTCCTGGGTCGCTTGAAATAACATTTCTTTCTGGTAAAATAAAATAGACAAATCGAAATTTGGCCACAGTTGGTTACAGCACCAAGCCTGCCAGGGTTCAAGAAATATTGGACAATGCTCACACGGTGTGATTCTTCGAGTTTCTCTATGCAGGGCCAGAAGTTTGACTTTGATGATTCTAGCCGTCCCTTCCAACTCAGTATATTTTACCATTCTATGAAACTTGATTTTTCTCCTCCGGAATAATTTCAGGATAGTTTACACTTTTGAACAATGTTAGATACCCTCACGTCATACCCATGTCATGTAACACATATTCTTGAGTTCATCCTATAAAATTCTGGTGTATTGTAAAATACCTGGAGCTCTGTTTCAGAGAGACAGTCATCAGCTTTTGAACAGTTTAACTCTGAGCAATGGGAATATGAGACATATATCTTTGCCTCTGAACAAGCAAGTAGCATTCGAGATTCAGCCTGGATGTCAGAGTGCTAGCTCATTTGAACTTCCTTTTCTTGTATATAATTCTATTTCTATGTCAAATAATCTCACAGAGCAATTCATATCATCTCCAAGTCTTTGCAAAGGCAAAGTATCTTCTGATTCTAAATATCTCTTAAAGCTTCTGGTCTGAGACCACTGATTCATGTGTGCGTAGAACTGTCCAGGGGAGATACTGATACAGTAGTTTCAACACCACAAAATAGGTTACCTCCCATATCTCTTAAAAAAAAAAAAAAAGTAAGAAGTAGGTGGGAATGAAAGAAAATACTGTAATACAGAATAAATCTTATGGATGGCTCTTTTTTTCCATGTAGCCTCAAAGAAATGTCTAGATTTTTATTGATACTTTGAACTTGTGGTAAAGCTTTGTAACCTTTCTGTGGATGAGGGAGGAAAATGGAAATTTCCCGAAAAACAAATTAGTGTGGGAGCAATCAATCTTGCCTAATTTTGTCTTTTGTCTATGCTAGTTCTTCTATATTATATCTATAATCAAAACAAAGAAACATGTAGTTGCAGGGAATACTCAGTTCAATCTAAAAAACTGTTTGAGACAGAAAGGATGAATTAACTGGAAGAGGCAATACATTTTCATTAAATGTAGAGAGAGTTTTGATGACTGTCTTAGACTACATGACTGATTTCTGAAATAAAATATCTGACACAATGTAAAATGAATCCCATTAAAGGATAGTTCTCATCTAGATCGCTCAGTAATTAAGGAAGAGAGATTTACTTTGATTGATTCTAACCAAGATAGCAGAACATTTATGTCTTTTGAGTATATATGTACTTACACAACTTGTTTGCATTAGGAGCATAACTTGTTTGCATGCTTAAGGACAAGCGGATCACTTCTACCTAATCTGCCTTGCTTTTTAGATTAAAGTAGGTGAGCAAAGTCACCCTACAGTCTTCAGTAAAAGGAAAACACAAAACGGTTTATAGCACAAGCTATACGCAGACTGAGAATGTGGCTTTCCATTTGATCATTGAAACTTTTTTCACATTTTACTGTTCAGAAATTTTTCTTTCATAGACAATTAATTTATTTAATCACTGCCCTTAATTCAGACATTTGGGTTCTTGTTACCTGGGGAAAACTGCATAGATAAGGATTTCAAGGAAATACTGCCTAAGTAAACACAACATGATTTACGTATCTTTGTATAAATGTGTAGCAACCATATCCCTTTTAAAAAAGAAAAATAGACTGTGACCAAAGACGACAGAATAAATAACAGTGAAAATCATGAATACATATAAAGTGTCACTCAATGCTGTAAATTTCTTTTAAATAGTCCAAATAAAATGCAATTATTTTTAAAATTTCTTGCAAAGAAGACTATTGAGATATATTAAAAAGTTCCTTGCGTTCTAGTTGTAGTTATAATTCAGTTTAAATTCAACTTACAAATGTAGTACATTCATTAAATATTCATTGGTTACATATAAAGGCAAATATAGACTCTCATTGTATTTCTAATGGAGTGTATTTTAACACAGGCATGAATTCTCTACTCTTCTGTATTTCGTGTGGTAATTTAGTGCTATGAAGTTAAAACAAAAATGTTTCCAAAGGAACTTTTCACATTCCTCAACATCCATGGCAGTATATTACACCCGCGCTTTGTATAATTTGTTGCGTAACTATTTATCTCAGTAGAACTGAAAAGAACTACATATTAGCATTTCAAATTATTTTTTTCTGTGTTGCACCATGAAAATATGTGTATTACATGCAAGGAGGGATAGAAAGAGGTCATATCCTTCAGACCTTTCAGAGTTGGTGCTGACATTTTGTACAGGCTTCTTCAGTATGCTAATGTAACCAGTATTAAAAAAACCCAAACAAACAAGCAAACAAACAAAAAAGCCCAAACCAACCAACCAATCATCCAAAATAAAAATAAACAAAAACCCCTCCCAGAAAAAACCCACCCAAAATACACTGTCACGTTCATATTTATAATATAAAATGTGGGCAAAATCACTGAGGCTAAAGTTGAGAAATTCTTTATTTCCCTTTGAACAAAAAATATGTATGACTGAAGTGTGAGAGTGTGATTCATTTTGCAAAAGCCACAATACCCCAAACTACAATTCAGAAAACCATTCTTTATACACTTATGAATAACTGAAAGAGTCTATCTTGTCAGAGCTACTATCAGCTACCAGTTTAGAATTCAAAATTATTTGTCTGTTGTGATTGTCCATAAAACATTACCAGCTTACCATATGAAGGCGTTTGTTTCTAAGGGATGAGCATAGCCATTGAAATAGCTAGTTTATGATTCATTTATACTGAAATCTGCCCATTTCTTACCTTAATGGGTTATGATAAGTAAAGGACACATTTTATCTATATCTATTTCCATTAATTTTCTTATGCTTCTTGTAGTTACCATCAGGAATTTTAAAAGATGGTTAGTATTAAGACAATTTTTGTCTGCTAAGAAATGGTTTTGTAAAACATAACTTTAATAGCACCATCACATAGAAGAGATTGCTCTTGGAGATGTGTATTTCTGTAGTGTCTACATTATAATTAGAGATACCGATTGCCAAAAGTTTTGCAGTCTCTACCTTGATAATATTTAACTAGCAGTATTAACATTGGTGTTGACTTTTAGTAATCATGTTTCAGAGTTAAACGCTATGTTTAGAAGCAGCCCTGCTTCTTCAGGGTAGGATTCCCTGATTCATTGTCCTTGATGATCTCAGTCAAAGCAATAGCACAAACAAATGATAGAAAAAGGAATCTGAAAGCTAAAACAAATCACAGAGCATTTTCTATAAATCGATATCCACTTAGGATAGGATAGCAGAAAAGGAGTCAAAGGAGTAGGACAGCAGAAAAAAGAAGGGAGACAGAAACGAATATCTGCAAACTTCAAACAGTACCAAACTTGGAACTATTTATAGAGGAGTGAGGTTTTTGCATTTGACAAAGGCCAGCCTGAATCATATTGAAGCACGTGTACAGGGATGTCTTCAGTAATACATTATTGCTAAAATATTCCCAAGAGTTGCTATTCTCTAATAACTTTGGTCTAATTAAAACAGTTACATAAATCTTGTTCTTCCTTCCGTATGTTTGGGACATGTTTTCTTATGCGCTGTCCTGTAGAACTGTTTCAGTGTATCAATTGCATGTGTTTAATTTCTCTGTGTGACTCAATACTGAACTATTGTATAACCTCTGTGTTTGCCCTTTGTATAGGGGCAAAATTTACCTCATATATTTAAGGAATTATTAAGTGCTGATGATACAATGGGAATTAATTTTGCACTAGGGCTCTTGGTGAAGACAATGATATCACATGAAGAAGAAATTTTACTTTGTGAAAATGACCCTTGACATCGCAACATTATCTGCACTGGTTTATTATCAGAAATAAACCAATCTGCCTCTGGCAACAGTTCAATCAATTACTACTTTCTTTTTCTGGACTGATCTGTGTTCTTCAATTTATTCTTTGCTTCTTATTGTTCTGTTTGAAGAGGGAATTATATTCTCCAGGCTGACGTAGGCTGACGTAGGATGTGTTCTGCTTCTTTCAAAGATGTATAATTTATCAGCTCAGAAGACTTCACCTATATCCACATATATACTCACATATTTTAAATGTGCATATGTGAAGACATCTTTTTTAATATATCATCATAAAATAAGAATAGTACATACAGCCAAACCTGCTTAGCTCTTTAATTTAATATTACAGCCAGATGCTTCTTTATAATTTACTTTGTTGCAGAGGAAAGGGGTTTTTTTCCCTTGAGGCATACATTAGTTTTTTTACCTTTTCATATAGACAGAACCCAGTTCAAATCTAACATTGAGATAATTTTCTCATTAATTTTCCCCCTTCTTTTTCATTAATATATTTATACAAGTTCAGAAATAGTAACTTATGTAAAAAGTAGATTTTTGTAAATTTATTTGTATACAAGTTAACTTAATATGCTTCTGCAGAGATTAAAATTAAAATTTGCTTCTCCGAGAATAGAAAACAATTGATAATTACATGGTTTCTATGTCCAAGGCAGCCTCCAAGCATTGTATCACTCTAGAAACCTCCTAGACTCTTTCCTCTCTGTATTGCACTTTCAGCAGACATCTGGTAAGTTGAAGTCCCACACAAGAACAAAGTCTAGCCATTGTGAGACTTCTCCCAGTTGCCATAGAATATTTCATCTGCCTCTTCTTCTTGGCTGGGTGGTCTATAACAGACTCCCACCGTATTTGCTTTTTTGGCCTTCCCTCCGACTCTTACCTATGAGCACTAAATCCTCTCATCACTGTCACCGAACTCTAGACACTCAAACGTTAGTAGTTGTATTTGCAGTAATATCATCAGTCACATATAATCGCAGTCTAGGTTTTGTGGATCTCACTAATTTCATTAAGCTAATAGAGAAACTTGAAAATTATTCTTGTTGTCAATGCAAAAATAGACATACTTAAACCTCCACATATTAGTTTCAGCACTGGAAGTGCAGGAAATTAGAGAAAAATAAATTATGTCAATGAACATAGATGAAAGGAGCAAATGCAGATCTAGCTCAAAGCAAGGCTTAGTTAATTTTCTTTTTTCTCATCCTCTGAAACTTGCAGGGCATTACAGGGTAGCTCTGGTTTTGACCAAGTTTAAACTAATGTCTACTCATTGAAGATGAGCCTGTCTAAAGATCTGTAGCAAAGAAATCTTTCATAGCTGCTCCAGGCATGTTTTTCTGTGTGTGTGTGTGTCAAATACTTTAAATAAGAAAGAGAATACATTCCAGATGGCTTATGAAGGGTGATAACATCGACCAACTCGTAACCACTCTTTCTTTAAAACAGTTTGCAAACATCAAATAGGATTGCCAAAATCATTGAGCAATAAAATGTTTTTATTTGTGCTTATAAAAGTCCAAATTGCTTTGCTTCCTCAGAGAGAAAAAAATGGAAGTGGTATAATAATCTAGTTCTAAGTGAAGTGAAGCGTATTTGCGGATAATGTATAAAACTGAAAAATGGCAAGTGCAATGCACACAAGTTTTAATCTGTAATTTTATCTCATGGTAACAGCTATAAAGGAATAAAACATGACTGATATTAATTTTATAAATTAAAATCATATATTTGTGCTAGATGACCAAGAGGTTTTCATTTCATATTTAAAAGAAAACAATAAAGATTTGGGAAGAAAGCTTTTTTTTTAATATTATATAATGTATGTACTTTTAGAATACTTAGATTAATACTAACAAAGACTACTCTTTAGAGCAGAAAAATAACTAAGAAACCACAACCTTATAAATTTTGGTAGGAGTGTTTAGAGTTCTTCGTAATCTTTGTAATGTTGGAGTTTTATTTTCAGAGACTTCTGTTCCTCTTCTAGTGTTTTTCTTTTAAACAGAAATCTAAAGGGACTGAATCAAGATTCAGATTCAAATATTTGAATGTTCAGAATCATACAGATTTTTCTCTCTGTAAGACAAATATTTCTATTACCTCATGCTTTATTTAGGTAATATTTATTAACAATATGTAAAACTGTGGTTCATAAGACTACAGAATTATGAGGCATTTAGTTTTCCTTTTTAGAATAAAAGATCCAAAATTATCTGCATAAAATATTGAAAAAGTCAATATAATTTAAAGCTAAAGAATCTCTTAAATAAAAATCTGATTATGATTGATAACATCATTGTTCAGCTTGAGCTGTCTAAATACCCAAAGCTGTCACCTCCTCATGATGTTTGCTGTACAAACACACATGTATTATTCTTGTCTCACAAACATATGTGAAAATATTCCTTTTTCAAAAATATAAGAGTAAAGTCTGACATGAAATATCACTTTTTAGATGTTGAGAATCTGATAGCATTATCCACAACACACTGCACAGTGCCTTCCTTATTAACCAAACAATCTGGGAACTGTTGAGAAATCTGTTATAGCAAGGCTCATTAATAGAAATATGTGGCAATAAATGTCCCTGTCGCATTGCAATCATGCTGTTCTATATTACATAAAAGATTACTTCCAAATAATCTCTGTGTTACAGGCATACATTTAGTATGCAATATCCATTATGAACTTTTGTTATACATCGGAGAGTTCTCCACAGTGCTGAAATTTTAGGGGAAAAGTATAATACTGCCCTTTTTTCTGAGAGGAGTCATGTATTAGTTGCAAAATATTTAGTAGTAAAATAGTCTGACCTGAAAGATAAACTGAGATGGGTACCTAGAGATGAAAATACCCAAAGGTGAAAGTATGTACCAGTGAGTCACTTCTCATGCAAGAACCCAAATATTGCTTCAGCTATGTATCATGTGGGTGAGTATACTTCTTCATGAAACTCATTTGTTGAAGAGCTGAAGAGTGAAATTTATGAAGGATGTCTAAAATCACCATTTGAGTCCTGATTTTTGTTTAGACTGTGCAAAACGAATGAGTTTCAGTATACCGTATCACTGTGGCCAGTAAGAGATCACAGACTTTGTACCAATTTTGCAACCACTCGGTGCTGAAATTGGTTACGCTTAATCTGTGTTAATGCTTTTTTACCTGAATGTTGCGTTGTTTTACTTGGTGTAACTGCTACAACTTTTTTTTTTTCTGATCAAGTGTCTATAGCTAATTTGTTTTCCATATCATTGTGTAGTAAAACCATGGTTTTGTACAGAGAGGACAAAATGTGTCAGAACTTGGCACTAGTGACTAAAGTAAATGATACTTGGGCCACATGAATTGTATTTGTCTTGGTTTTTATCTGTGAAAATGTAAACGGTAGGTAAAGATGCATAGGTTAAACTTCAGCTTCAGAATATTCTGTAAAAACAGCACCTGGAGGCTGCAAAAGCAAACAGAAGAGAAGACCCCAGAATCTGCAAAGAGGATTGGATGACCAGAAGTTCCATCAGGAAATCAGGTGACCTATAGAAACTATAAAATCCAGTAACAATCAACAGATGGGGTCCCTCTTCAGAGGCACCCATCTTGAGCTCTCACCACTACTGCATATTAAGTCTCCCCTCAGTCTCCTCTTCTGCAGGCTGAACAAGGTAAGTGACCTCAGCTGTTCTTCATATGGGTTCCCTTCTAGACCCTCCACCATCTTCACAGCCCTCCTTTGGATGCTTTCTGATAGCTCAATGTGTTTGTTATATAGTGGCACCCAAAACTGCACACAGGACTCAAGGTGAGGCTGCACCAGGGCAGTGAAGAGTGGGACAATCACCTCCCTTGGCTGGCAATGCTGATAGTCAATGTAAGGAATGTTTGCTGTTCATCCATAAAAAAGATACTGTGAGTAAAATAAATAAATAGAAATAGTTCTGACACACACACATCCCACCCACACAAACACGCACCCTCTTGCCCAGCCTTGGGCATTTCCTCCTGCAGAGGACATGGCTGCTCCCACTTTGTGTGCCTCCTGCTGCTTCTGATCCTGTGCCAACACACCCACGATCACAGAACTGCCCCAGAAGGCACCTCCACACCCCGAGGCGGGGTCCCTGCGTGCTGCCCCCACACTGCCAGCCCACTGCTGGGTGCAGGCTGCTCCTGGTGCCCAGTGGGGAAGCTGCACTGCCCAGCCTGCACTGCAATCAGAGTGTCCTGGCTTTCTCTATGAAAGCAGAATTTTTTCTTGTGATCATACAATTCTTAACAGATTTTTTTTCCCAGCTCTAAAGGCACATTTCTAGTCAAAACCACAAAAAATGGAAACGGTACTGTACAGAAAAATAACCCCAACACTTCCGCTTTTTGATTCGTAGCACAAGAACTGAAAATAAATTGCTTGAAGTATATTCTTGACTTCAGTTCAGACCTTAAGAAAAATTGCCAGTTACCAACTTCAGTTCATTAATCATGAGGCAATTTTCTTTCTAAGTAGCAGATAATAGCAGGCAGATGAAGTTTAACTTGCTTCGGTAAAAATAAAAAATAAAACTTATGTGAAAATAAAAGGACCTTTCCTTTATTCCTAGGTACTGTGGCACTAACAATTTAGATCTAGAAATCATCTTCTTTTAAGTTATCAGAGACTTCAGCTGAACAAAAATAAGTTAAAATAACACTTATTAAATTAATTTAGCTCTTTTCTTTTTTGCATATTGCCTACAAATGTAAATTATGTCTTGAAATGTAGGAGACTGGATTGTGGTTAGAAAGGTTAATGCTCAAGGGCATTAAATAGTTCTTAGAATTTGAAATCTATTTGCAGCTATTCAAGAACTCATTTGAGAAAATAATGTCTAGTCTGTGACTAGTCACTTGATGTGTTTAATGTTAATGGTTTGCTGTTGGGACTATTTAAATGGTCACCTTTCACATAATATTGTCTTTGTTCTCTGATTGAAGCCTTTAATCTTTATAAATGAAAAAAAAAATGAATGAAAGAACCCTTGGGACTTGAACGGGTTGGACTAGAGAGTGATACCTATGTAAAAAACACAGATTGCAAGAGATAATGCTTGAAGAGGAAGTTTAGAACATTTAATAGTATTTTCCTGTATTCTCTCTTTTCCCATCAGAAATGCAAATATATTTTCTATGGCTACCTAGATTATTCCCAGATTAAACATAACTATGTTCCTTCCTGATGGAAAAAGAATGAATGAGACAAATTTTGTGAATATTTTATAGACTATATATTTTTTTCATTCATGAAGAACATTCAGGTTGTTCTGACTTTCAATTCATATTAAATAAAATATACAAACAAAGCTACATTTTAGAAAATCATTATAAAAACTACTATTGTTGACATAATAATCATAGAACCATAAAATCATAGAATGACTTAGGTTGGAAAGGACCTTAAAAACCATCTAATTTCAACCTCCCTGCCATGAGCAGGACACTTTCCACTAGACCAGGTTGCTCAGAGTCCCACTCAACCTGGCATTAACCACTTCCAGAAATGTGGCATTCACAACTTTTCTGGGTAACCTCTTCCAGTGTCTCACCATCCTCACAATAAATAATTTCTTCCTGATATCTAATCTAAGCCTACTCTCTTTCATTTAAAAGCCATTCCTCTTTTGTCTTGTCACTACATGTTCTTGTAAATAGTCTCTTTCCATCCTTCTTGTAGGCTTCTCTATTAACTCAATGCAAAAATGTTAGCATTACACTACCAGATTAGGATTTCACCCTTTTATATGTCTCATGGGCAGGAATGATACAGGAACACCAACACCTTTTTAAAAAAAATGTGAAGATATAGTCAAACACACAGAGAACAATAAAATAATGTGAGGGAAAGGTCTGTGACTAGTGCTCCAGATTGAGCCTTAGAAAACTGGGTTGTTAGTTCTAATTTGGGCATAGGCTTCATATCAAATGTTACTCAACTCTCAAAGGCTGTGTTCACAAAAGCTCATGAAGTTATAACGTAATTGTTACCATTCTTCTTCTGAAAAAATACAACCTTAAGTTAAATCCCTAATCTCTTCAAGTGCTTAAGAATAGACTCCTAAAAATCAGAAAAGCTGTAGAAAGCTTTGAGAAAAACAGCTTTATTCTAAGACCTCTTTTCCTCCAGGAAAGGACTTGCATGTCTCACTCCAGTGAGGGCTGTGGCAATTGCTGCACTTTATCAGTGTTGGAAGTATTTTACCTTAGAATTGATGGCAATGAGATCTGATTCTGACTGGGTACCTTGGAATTACAGAAATACAAAAAATAATTGGTTAAGTATTATAATTTAGTTAAAAGCTATTTTGAAATCCTGGTTGAAAGTATTTTGGAGGCATTTGATCGAGTTTTACTAAGTAAGGAATTGGAGTACAATCAGAGCCTGAGTATGAGTTTTGATTGCAGAGAAAAGACTAATTCTTCACCCAAAGAATTAAAAGAAAGAGACTGTCTGTAAACCTGTTGTACTTTCTTGTCATTGGAGTTGCATATCATGCAAAATCACTGCTGTCTATCTAGATATTAATTTAGGAATCAGCATGAAACCCACACATGATGAAAAACAAAGGTTTTCCAAATACTGGTAACAAAAGTCTGTGCAGGTCTTTGCAAGCAGACATAGCTGTAGGAATTATTAAACAATGCACACTTTGAAAAATAATCAGCATCTAAATGCACATTTAAATCAAATAGAAATGCTTTCATAAATGTCTCGGCTAAAGATAAGTAATTAGTTTCCGTGAAAAAAACCCACCACTAAATTAATTCTTACTGGACGGATTGCAGTAGCTAAAATGCCATGACTGCATTGGCTGCTTTAGCTAATCTGACACTGAGTCCAAGGCTTACAAAGTCAACATAACTCTTAGGACATTATGCTTACTTAGCCACATTGTTTGAATGACCTGCTTCAGAACAAGCTAACTAAGTCAAGATTTATTAGACAATTTCAACAAAGCATACAGAAATATCTCAAAGTACTGCTTGCAAGCTTAAATGTGAAGAGAAGGAGCAAACACTTCCACAGACACTGTCTTCACCTGAGGAAATTTTTAAATAATGGCTTCATAGCATTTTGGTATAAATTACGCCCTTGTGTGCTGTCAAACAATATTGATGACGTCTTTTTTTAACTTATGCTAAACTATCTTTTGGCTTCTATATTGCTGAACTATTTTTTTTTTCAGTCAGTGACTAGTGCATTCTATACATTAGTTTTTTTGTATATGAGTTATCATACTTGATATTGAAACACTGTGTTAATGATATAAGGAGACTGCTTTGTCCTTGATTTTCTTGCTGCACAGCTGGTGTATGGCAAAAGTAGAAAAGCTATTTCTAAACTCTCTTCCCTTCAAAATAAAAGAAATGTCATCATAGAAAAATATTTTGTATTGTATTGTTTTTAGATTTATTATTTCTGTCTTGCAAATTAAAATATTATTTCAAGACTGTAAGAGAAATGCATGAAAATAGTGGAATTAATATACAAGAGCTAAAGCAGTATACTAATAATTTTCATCACAGCTCTTGCTTGATATTCAGGCTCCTTGAAAAGCATGAAGAACAAAAAGGATTTTAATCCAGTCAGTGGCCTTGTACATTAAATATATGACTCCAAAATAGAGTGACCTTGAATCAAGAATAAAAACTGCCTCAAAGTATTAGGGAAAACTCTCCAAAATTTAACATCAAGATCTTAGTCAAGTAAAACATTTCAGCAGGTGGAGCTAGACTGTTGGAGGAAACCTAAATGCAAACACTGCCTCTAATACTACAACTACTACCATTACTACTGCTGCTGTTGTTGACTGATAAACATTTTTTAGGTGCTTTAATACAGGTAATATGGTGTTCTGCAAAGGTGGTGAAATTTTCCAGTCTGGGCCTCTTGCATCCGATTTACTGTATAAATTCTGGATTCTTACTCCAAGGAAAGCATTTAATCTTTTTCTTTTGAAGGAATCAGATTTGTGTTCATCACTCACAGGAGCTTTCTCTTTTACTAGCATAATATGCCACATTACAAAACATATATCGTTTTATGTCACCTCCTCTGTCATTCATACAACCACTAGAATGGCAAATACAGCAGCTGTTTATGCAGAAAAATAAACTGCAGAGCAACTTCAGTGATACTTTGATTGCATCTGTATGCAGTGAAGAAATCCTCACCACTGAACCAGACAGGTTTTCCCAAAGTAATATCAAATATACCAGGAACCACCTGTGATCTGAAAAAAAAAAAAAATCAGTTCTTAGAACAAAATTTAGGAGGCCAGTACTGAGCAAGTCTAATCATCATTGTAACTGGGTTGTTTATGTCTAACCACGACGCTGTATGACTTACTCTATTGCAAGTCTGACACTGTCGACCAGTATGTTTTAATGCAACCTGTAAGATCACCCAGAATTAAGTGATATGGACTCAAATTCAGTGATGTATACCTCTCTCTTCTCCATCCCCATCTGTCCCACTGATATTTAACTAGATGGAACCTAGGAAAAGAACATAAAAAGATTGAAAGAATCAATATTAAAGTAGTTGTAAATAACATTCCAGATATCAGGAAGAATTTTTATTCCAAATCCATGTCTCTGTCCAGAATGTGGTGCTACTTATTATTGTGTATTATAATTTAGACACGAGTGATAGTATGATTGTATGGCAGGTGCAATGTACTAAACACTTTTGACTATAATCCATTTGAATTAAGTATTATGTTGCCAAAATGCAAAGCCCATCTGTTTAATAGCTTTCTCACAATTAAATAAAAAACCTGTAAAAAAATAAACAAATTTCAAGCACCTGCTTGGAAAAGGAGAAAATTCAGCCTTACATTAGGCAATCTCTAAGAATTTATGTAAACCACATGAGAAAGTGTTGGAGATCACTGTGAGGCTCACAGAAGAAACAAAGCAGGCAAAGCAACCAAAACAAAATCCAAACTTCTGCCATCATGATGTCCTTTTCTCCCTTTGATTTCCGTTATTGGCAGTGCATTTTTATCCTGGTTGTTGCAGAAAGGGCAAGAGGAGTCTCCAGTGCTCTTTTGCATCATTAATTTGTAGACTAGATTATATTGTTTATAGTCCTTCCACCTGCTCAAAACCATCCTGATTAATAAAACTTCACAGTTTATTTCACACCTTTTGGACTATCATATATGAACAACAGTCAAGCTATTCGTAGGATAAAGCAAAAGGTAATAACACTAACACAGCAGGGCCAAAATTAGGGTACTCAAGGTCTTTAGGCTGTAGCTACCCATAAGAGAACTTCCATCTTGTTACAGGCAAGCCAAGCTTCTGATCATTATTTGGAGCATTGTCAGATTTGCTATTAAGGTAGCAGATATTTTCTAGAATTTTACTGCTTATATTAAAATAATTACAAGAGAATTAATGACTTAGTAGTGTTTAGCATCACATTCTTAAGGAAGATACAAGCTCAGAAATGCCATTGTATTACTTCTGACTAGATTTTGTATGTACTTCTTAGTTTGAAAAAATGTTGGTGTCTAATTCTAGTTTACATTAATTTATAAATCTCACCTCTTGTGCCTGTTAAGGTTCCTTCAATATCCAAGCCCATTTTAGTCTTGGCCTACTGTAAGTAATCATTTCCAGATTTAGCTGCATTTATGTAATAATTCCAAAGGTTATTGTCTTGGAGACGATGACAGGAATACCATCAAGTAACAAAAGAATTTCTGAAGCAACATATTAAGTGCTACGGTCATAGGAAGTAACTATAGTTATATATATATATATATAAACATAGTCACAATTTC